>JAJLWA010000010.1:0-294088 GCA_030564665.1 Entelexis apis | reverse complement strand
GCTTATTTCTCCACGATACGGCTTATTTCTCCACGATACGGCTTATTTCTCCACGATACGGCTTATTTCTCCACGATACGGCTTATTTCTCCACGATACGGCTTATTTCTCCACGATACGGCTTATTTCTCCACGATACGGCTTATTTCTCCACGATACGGCTTATTTCTCCACGATACGGCTTATTTCTCCACGATACGGCTTATTTCTCCACGATACGGCTTATTTCTCCACGATACGCCTTTCGCTTATCTTAACTTATTTTTCCCGGGTTGCTCTAGATCACATGCGCACTTACCTCCGATCCCGCCCACAGAAATTTGTTATCCCCGACCCGGCCAATAAGTTCCTGAACACGGCCAAATTAAAGCCATCTGTGTAAATTTCATTTATACAAAGCATAACACCTATGCGACTAACTGTGCAACAATTCCTTTCGCAAGTAAATTTTAGACGTTTCTGTTCCCTTAAATTATGATCAACAGTGAAATAATTATTTTGTCTGGCCCATCCCTGCTTCGGTTAAAGCTACATCCCCGATGCACGATATATGACTAAGCTATGCATGTTTCCGCCGCACGACATGCCAGTACTACTGGCTCAACAGACTATATTGCCAACTTTAACACCATATTGAATCCAGTATTATCCGTGTTTCAGGACTATCTAATTTGCTAACCCCTAGTTTTAGTCTGCATATCAAATATTAGCCATATAACATATTTACAATCGCGAGCTCATATAACCCTCTCTTATATGTGAACGGCGCTGATGACGCCCAATCCCCGAGGATGCGGCTCCAGTTTAGGGCTGCTATCTACGCGGGATATAATTCATGAAGATCAACGCGCAACTTATAAACAAGCTAAATTCGCATTAATTTGAGGTGTACAATATCCTTTTCTGTTATCTTCAATGATTTCTAATTTGGCTTTGATTTCTGCCACTCTTCCGCTAGTCTTCGCGGCTCCCATTGCGTCAAATGGCACGGGGTTCGCGTCGATGCCTCTTAAACGACAGGTCGTGAAGTCAAATGGTACTGAAGCTCACTTGCACCGTCGTGGTACCGCGTCTGGTAACCTAGGCTTTAATGCGGTCCGTTATCTTGCTGATTTCTCCTTGGGTGGTCAGCAACAGACCGATGCCATTATGGACACTGGATCTTCAAATACTTGGGTTACTCAAGCCAGCTATAACCCATCGCTCTCAAGCACTTACCAACATATTAACAGTGACTTCACTGAGAACTATGGCTACGGTAATAACCCTGCAGTCTCTGGCGATTGGGCTACTGATACCTTGAGTTTTGGAGATGTTACAGTTCCCAATTATCATTTCGGCACTCTTAATGGTCAGGCTGTCCAGGGAATTGGCCCGGGGTTGTTCGCTATGGGCCCTCAGGCTGCCGAGTCTGAAAGCGAAAGCCAGTACCCTACTTTGACGCAGCAACTTAAGAGCAACGGAGTTATTTCTGCGAACGCTTTCTCTTTGTTCATTTCTAGCGCGGATCAAACTGAGGCTACTCTTATCTTTGGTGGTGTTGATCAGGCGAAATACTCGGGTCCTCTTTACACTATTCCTCTTGACACTACTGAGAGCTATGGCACCCTGTTCTATGCTGTGAACTTCGCTTTCCAGGGACAAGAATACACGGGTGGTGTGCTCGATAGCGGAACTCCAGGCGTTCTTTTCCCCCCTTCAGTAGCCGATTCCATTGCTCAGCAATACGGTGGAACTTGGAATGCTGATGAGGAGGCTTACTTCGCTAATTCCAAGGTTTCTAACCCGCCGGATCAAGTAATTAAACTTGGTGGCATTAGCGTCACAATTCCTGGTGATGACTTTTATCTGGAAGGCGATGGCCCGGGTCCTTATCAGCTCGGTGTCAGTCGCAATATCAATGAAGGAGGTTCTTATGCCAACATTCTGGGCGAGGTGTTCATGAGACACCTTTACCTTGTATACGATATTGATAACGAGCAGATTGGCTTTGCTCCAGTCAAATACACCAGTGAAAGTAACATCGTGGCCATCGGCTCATCTATTCCAGGATCCACTCCCGCTCCCGACCAAACAGTAGGAGGATCTTCATATGGAGGTAGCAGCAGTGGTAATGGCCAGAATTGTTTCTTCGGTTACTGCTTTTAAGAAGAACTAAACTTTAGATGAGTTTTTGTTTCTCAGCTTTGAACCCACGAAATGATACATGTGAATCCGTTAATGGCGCAACGTGATCTCTTAACTATTCTAAATTTATTACAAATTTCTCCGCGATCCGATTTTTACGGATACATGCTATAGTTTACAAATCTAGGAATTATACTGGATCAATGTATGGTCACTACATGCTAGGGTAAATTACTACTGAACAATTCGTGGTGACAATATTGTTGTCTCTAATGTTGCAATTACTGATTTAACTTTGTACAAAATTCATAGATATTCTTCATTGGTCTAAACATAGGCGCCTACTGTCCGACTTGCGTTCTTAATTTTGATGGAACGAAATGTGTTAATTCAACTTGTGCACTGTAATTACGTCTCATAGTTCCCTGTTTTATTCATTTTCAGTGATTTTTTTTTACAGCCAGGAGAGATGTAAACTTTCAGAGACAAAGATAACGTAAGAGTGGTGGTAAATGAAATATAAAAAAACTTGGAGATAATTAGCCAACTCGAAAATGATATCAATAATGCGCCACCCGCAATCGCCCCAAGATTAATAATCACATGAGCGATGAGACTTTATTCTTCCTCGCAGTGTAAGTTTTGAATGGTTGTAATGGCCCAGATCACTCATTTTAAAACAATCTCGTTCACTGCATAAGTATTTCTCTGTATTTGAACTGCAGGCTGGTCCTTAGGACCTAAACCTGACAGTACTGTCTAAGCTCATCATGTTCTTTTCACAGTAAAGTAGAGAGATATGATACCATCGAATCAGCAGGCCTTCTATCACGTAATTAGCAACATTGAACTTTTTATAGATGCTAGATAAAGACAAAAATCGAAGCCGTTAGTTCCGTGCCTAGTGAGATCTAAGGTCAAAGCGTGATCACATGTTGCGGCTCACCGAACCCATGTTGTATAACCTACATAATCAGACAGGCTTCCACACCTATCTTGCATCAATAACACCGCCCCATGTGAATGACTATACATTCATTACCCTAGATTTATATCTAAGGCGTTCCTCATTGTTTGATAACACTTCCCGTTATATCCGTTAGTAGTATTACCACTACCAATCTTGGTCTTACTCAGGTAGTATGTCCATATACATACGACAAGCCCCGTTTCATGCAAATTATTCCAATTTGTTTACATAGTCAACATAGCTTTGCAGATTTTACTAAGAATCATTGTTTCTTTATGCAAAGTTATTTAAGGCTGCCAATGCCCTAGCCCATAAACATTACACAATCACGATTTTTCCATAAAAGCATTAAATTTCTTGCCACCAAAACATCTTCCAGTGTGTTTCGGCGGAACCATGGGAGATAAACTAGACTCCGCTACGGGGCCTGAGAGTGATGACATCGAGAAAGAACAGGCCTCTTCACCTGATACAGTTGCACTCGACAGTAATGACACATCTGCAGCAATAGAGTATTCTAAAGGAAAGATCGTAATCGGATGGGAAGGTCCAGATGATCCTGAAAATCCACAAAATTGGAAACTCTGGAAAAAACTGCTAACTACCGTTTTGATATCGCTATGCACAACATCGTTATACATGGGTGCAGCAATTTATACCCCGGCGGAGCCTGAAATGATCACTGATTTTCATACTTCAAGAGTTAAAGTAGCACTGGGGCTTACATTATTCGTGTGGGGATACGGTATTGGTTCTTTGTGGTTCACTCCGATGTCAGAGATTCCGATGTTCAGAGGAAGAAACCCACCATATTATTTTTGCCAGCTTGTGTTTTGCTGTTTACAAATTCCTACCGCACTCGTGAACCATATCGCACCCTTTGCGGTGCTCCGCTTCTTGGCCGGCATTTTCGCTTCACCGCCGTTGTCTACAGCTGGTGGCACATTAAGAGATATCTGGCAATTCCCAGCTCTAGGGATTGCGCTGATTATTTGGTCATTTGGCGCAATCTCTGGTCCATTCCTGGGTCCTCTTATTGGTGGTGCATTGGTCCAAGGCCATAACAGACGCTATCCTTTCTGGTTATTGCTTGCAGTATCTGGTGGACTCCTTGTGCTAATGATTCTTTTGCTTCCTGAAACGTCTGAGCAGGAGCTCCTTATGCGAAAGGCTCGCCGGTTGCGCAAAACGACTGGCGATGATAGGTATGTTGCACCAGGTGATATTCTCTATCACACAACTTCGACTAGGGCAGTTATAAAAACCATGTTTTGGAAGCCCGTGGAACTGACTGTCATGGAGCCTGTGGTTCTTTTAATGGATTTGCATCTTGGACTCGTTTATTCCGTGATGTACCTATTCTTCGAGGCTTTCCCCCTTGTCTACGGTGAGTTGTACGGCTTTAATCTTGTACAGCAGGGCCTTGCATACTTGGCTCTTCTTGTTGGCGCCACGATTGGATCAGTACTCTATATGGGCTACTTGGGTTCATCTGTCAAGCGCCTTGAGCATCCAGAGCGTGTTTTTGGTCCATCTGCAATCTTTGGCAGTGTATGCTTACCGCTGGGAATAATAGCTTTTGGTTGGGCCTCGGCACGCGGTGTATACTGGGTGTTTTCGATGATTGGCCTGCTATTCTTTTCAATTGGTGCGTTCTTTATGTTTCAGTCATATTTTTCATTTTTGGGGATCATGTTTCCTCCCAATGCTGCGGGCTCGGCGTTTGCAAGTAATAACCTAGTAAGGTCGCTCATGGGTGGTTCTTTCCCCTTGTTTGGTACAGTCATGTATACGCACTTGTCTACTCATACATTTCCAGTTGGCTGGGGTTGTACCATCGTTGGTCTGGTCGCGGTGCTACTAATTCCGTTTCCTGTTTACCTTACTTTGCGCGGCAAACAGTTGCGTGAGTATGCGCAAATAAAGTATGGTAACAAGTTATATAGATAAATCCGGGGGCCGAACAAACACTAATTTTCTTACTGGTCACTATGAAATTTTCCATCTCTTATTTTACAGTAGTAGTAATAGGGACGCGATTAGTATTTTATGTGCCACAATGTATATGCAGTAAGTTATATAAACTAAGGAACTATGAGAGCCAATCTTATTCAATGATATTATGCTTTTTTCCTAACAAGAGGTAGAATTATAATTATAAACTAATAATAAATTTTATTTTATAACAATATAACAATAGTAAAAGCGCGGTTTTATATAATAAGGTCTCTATCCACCACTATCACTGTTACGCTTATATTATAACCGAAAATTTCGCCTGTCATCATCATCATCATCATCATCATCATCATCAAAAACAGCAAACACAGCTGATCTCCTTTACTTTTCTATAAAAAATCAAATTTACGGTTGAAGCGTTTAAAAATTATTAAAAGTGAAAATGATTAGCTTGCTAAATCATATGACAATATTAGTTTAATCTTTTTCTTTTTTCAATTCATACTTGTAAGACGTGGTGTAATTATGACGCTAGGTTATGGTATTCTCTTTGTATAGCACATGAACGTTAGCCGTTGTCGACCAAACAAGACCCTAGTAGACCTGCAATTATTAATCGCCGATCTTTTTTATCTGATGCAACTCACAGGTTTAGGAAGAAAGATTGTGTGGAGTTACTCAATTGCACGTGAAAGCACTATATCAAGCGCATCTCTATAAAACTTCTGATGCGTTGTCGACACTACACCAATAATGGATCAACCGAACATAATATTCGTACTGGCAGACGATCTTGGTTGGGCGGATCTGTCCTGCTATGGTCGTCTCGATTATAAAACACCACACCTTGATGCTCTGGCTTCCAGTGGTCTCAAGTTAAAGAATGGATACGCGAACTCGGCAGTATGCTCTGCTACTCGCGTGTCACTAATTACAGGCCAATATCAATACCGATATGCACTAGGGTTGGAAGAACCTGTTGCAAGGAAGAATTTTGACGGTTTACCCCTAGATACCGAAACATTGCCTCGAGCACTTAAAGAGCAGGGGTATGAGACACATTTAGTGGGAAAATGGCATCTGGGAACCGGCGAGAAGTATCGCCCTCAGCAATTTGGATATGATACCTTCTTTGGCTTCCTTGGGGGTGCCATCGATTACTATCAACACAAATTCAACATCAATGGCGTTGATGCCACGAAGGAAGAGGGCCTCATTGATCAGGACGAATTCGTCAATCGTGAGGGATATCTGACAAATATTCTCGGTGATGAGGCCGTCAAGGTTGTAAACTCATGGGATTCTAAAAAGCCTCATTTCCTCTCGTTACACTTTAACGCGCCTCATTGGCCCTGGGAAGGACCTGACGAAGAAGGTCGTAAAACATCGGAACAGCTCAAAAACATCTGGCACCATGATGGAGGAAACTTGAGGATCTTTGGGGAGATGGTTAAAAATATGGATGCCAATATTGGTCGAGTTCTTAGTGCTCTAAAGCAAAAAGGAATTACCAACAACTTGATTGTGTTTACTTCTGACAACGGAGGCGAACGCTTCGGCCAAACTTATCCGTTGATAGGTTATAAGTCCGAACTGCTTGAGGGTGGTATCCGGGTTCCGCTTATACTTAATTGGCCCGAGGGCGGGTTCAGGCCCGGTTCATTCGCGGAGGATCAAGTGATGACCACAATGGACTTTTTGCCCACACTGCTGGCAGCAGCAAAGTATAAAGGGCCACTTAACACTGACGGAGAAAACCTATTACCTGTGTTGCAAGGAACCGAAAAGGCGCATCCCCGTACTCTTTATTGGCGTTTCAAGGGTAATGAACAAGCAGCGGTGCGCTCAAGCAACTGGAAGTATATAAAAATTGGTGGGTATGAGTATCTGTTTGACTTAGACTACGACGAAAGGGAACGTGCAGATTTTAAAGGCAAATATCCTGAAATTTTCGAGGACTTGAAGCAGAAATATGCAAAGTGGGAAAAGGATATGCTCCCTTACACGCATGAAACATTCACCATTAAAGCCCAACAAGGCTATGCCGATAGATACTGAGTAAAACAGTAGAACTAGCTAAGAAAGAACTAAGAGATAGCTAAGAGATACGACTTAGCATTTAATAATTGCTTTACTGGGAGGACAGGTAGCAGAAACACATAAAGTTCACAGACAGTTCGGACATTTTGCGCTTAGCGACGACCCAATGAGGATATATCAAAGTCACAGTTATTTCACGTTATTTATTCTTATGTGAAAAGTTAAGAAATCTATACCAATACTTATTAAAAAATTACTCTGACCTCAGCCAATCGAACACAGTCAATTTCTTGCGGGTGCCCTTGCTCCACAAGATGCAGTATATTATTATCTAAGTAATTACAACACCTTGTTGCGTCGACGCCAAAGATGCCATAGCAATGTAATCCCCATAATGCGGCACACGCATGTAGAGTGTACAATACAAACAGTATTTTAATACTAACATAGATTTCTCTAGGACCTTCATTAAGATCATAAGTAAGCTAAATGCCTGTGACCATAAGCGATATTATTACTATGTTATCTCTCAAGTGCATTATCGACACGAAAACGCCCTTTCACGTGTATTAGCATCTGCAGTTTAGTAATCTGGAAGTGCCTTGCTATCGATCTATGTCCAGAACTTTAACCTTGCCGGATTAATAGACACGCGTTAATATACTAAGTGACGCTAAGGAATAGGAGCGTGTTTTATATTCGAAGATTTAATCGGTGCATAACGTTTACTTTTCGCGTTTTTTTTCCATTTTAGTATCGCTGCCATCGCCAAAATCACACAAGCATAATTCACACGTGATATAATCAACCCTTTCCAGTATCGCTACTCATGTCAACGGCGATCCATTGCCCGGACGTGTGTGCAAAACTACGTAATTTTCTAAAAGAACCCAGTAATATATGTGTCTGGTATGTACCGGGTTAAATAAAAAACGACTTTGGTTACCCAATCTCTACGTCAACTGTCACGTTTCATTGTAATGTCTCTTAGTTGTATGCCTATCATATTCTGGCCCATGTCATACCCATTATTTGGACTCTGGCTGGCCCCTTGCGGGCCATTCACAACGTCTCAAATTCGTCATGCATAAGGGTTAGGTGTGCCCGTCTAGACCGGAGAGGCGATTGCCACGCGGTGCCGTGTGAAATATATAAAGGATTCGTATATTCTCCTCATTAACATCATTAAATCGTTAGTTCAAAATGGTTGACCCGAAGCCTGATGGAAAGACAGTTTTCACAAACTCAAGTGGCTGCCCCATTTTCTCGCCTTATGCGAGTGACATGATTGGCACGCCTGGTCCGTTGCTGCTCCAGGACAACTACCTGATTGATCTGCTTGCCCACTTCGATCGTGAGCGGATTCCTGAGCGTGTTGTCCACGCCAAGGGCCACGGTGCCTGGGGTGAGTTCGTGTGCACTCATGACGTGAGTGACATCTCTTCGGCCGCTTTCTTGTCCGAGGTTGGCAAGAAGACGCCGCTCATCACCCGTTTCAGTACCGTCGGTGGTGAGAGCGGTACTCCTGACAGTGCCCGTGATCCTCGTGGTTTCAGTACTAAGCTGTACACCGAGGAGGGCAACTTGGACTGGGTTTACAACAACACTCCCGTGTTCTTCATCCGTAACCCGGCTAAGTTCCCCACTTTCATCCACACTCAGAAGCGTAACCCCCAGACGCATCTGAAGGATGCCAACATGTTCTGGGACTACCTTGTGAACAACTCTGAGTCGCTCCACCAGGTCATGGTTCTGTTCAGTGACCGTGGTACTCCCAAGTCCTCGCGTTTCATGCATGGCTACTCTGGCCACACCTACAAGTGGGTGAAGCACGATGGCTCTTTCAACTACGTGCAGATCCACCTCAAGTCTGACCAAGGTGTCAAGACGTGGAACAACGAGGAGGCTGGCAAGATCGGTGGTGAGAACCCCGACTACGCTATGCAGGATCTGTTCGAGGCCATTGAGCGTGGTGAGCCTCCTTCGTGGACTTGTTACGTGCAGGTCATCTCTCCTGAGCAGGCTGAGAAGCTTGACTTCTCGGTCTTTGACCTCACGAAGACCTGGCCCCAGAAGGAATTCCCTCTGCGCCCCTTCGGTAAGATGACGCTGAACCGCAACCCGCAGAACTACTTCCAGGAGATTGAGCAGGTTGCGTTCTCGCCTTCTAACCGCGTTCCCGGTTGGGAGGCCAGTGCTGACCCGGTGCTGCAGTCTCGTCTGTTCTCTTACCCCGACACTGCCCGTCACCGGTTGGGTGCTAACTTCCACCAGATTCCAGTCAACCGCTGCCCATTCGCTCACAACCCCTTCTTGCGTGATGGTCCTATGGCTGTGGATGGAAACTATGGTGCCGAGCCTAACTACCCCTCGTCATTCCACCCTCTGCAGTATCCTCAGAGCCGTACTAACGTTGGTGTTGCTTCTGCCAAGCATGAGCAGTGGGTTGGAACCGCATCGGCCTTCCACTGGAGCGCTGACCTGGACAAGGACTACAGCCATGCTTCGAAGCTTTGGGAGGTCTTCAAGAGGACTGGCCAGGATGAGGCGCTTGTGCACAACGTTGTCGCCCACGCCTCGGCCGCCAAGCCTGAAGTGCAGAAGGCTGTTGCTGAGTACTTCGGCAAGGCCTCGCCTGAGATCGGTGAGAGGCTGACTCGTGCCTTTTCTGCTCAGAAATAGAATATTAACTTTTTCTGATTAAATAAATATTTTGTTTGTTAGCAGCAAAGTTGCTCTTTTTTATATGAATATCATCCTCATTACATCGTTAGTTACAAGTTCATCAATTCCTACACTTGTAGGCCAACTAAATGGCGTGAAACCAGGTTGGCAGCTATTTTTATAATAGGCTTATTGCAATATGTTGGACTTTATCGATTGTCAAAAAGTGAAAAATCCATCTGCTCTTGTTACTTAAGGCTAACGATGAACAGTAGTTCTAGTGGTAGTAGTTGTGCGATAATCGCAACACTCTCGCGACATAGCTGAATAGTCCAAGAAATTCAATAGTTTAGATTGCAATTTCAACAAAGCAAAAAAAAATTAAAAGTAGAACAACAATTAGAGTACACGAACTAGATAAGAATTTAAACTAGTAGTAGAATTGTGGGTATCATGGCCGCTGACCAAGTGAGGAGGTTTGCAGATGCGCCATTAGAAATTGACGGAATAGAGCCGGAAGAGGAAGCCACAGGTGCCACAGCAGTATTAAAGCTAGCCGATTGGGTCGACGCAAGCGCAACAGAGGAAATTGGTTTAGTATTAGCAACCTCAGTGGCTCCAGATGTGGTAGCACTTTCAACAGGAGGCAATGAGAGCGTAGCCGATGTTTCGGAAACAGGTGCCGTAGTGCTCACTACTGTGGTTCCAGATGTGGTAGCACTTTCAACAGGAGGCAATGAGAGTGTAGCCGATGTTTCAGAAACAGGTGCCGTAGTGCTCACTACTGTGGTTCCAGATGTGGTAGCACTTCCAACAGGAGACAATGAGAGTGTAGCCGATGTTTCGGAAACAGGTGCCGTAGTGCTCACTACTGTGGTTCCAGATGTGGTAGCACTTTCAACAGGAGGCAATGAGAGTGTAGCCGATGTTTCAGAAACAGGTGCCGTAGTGCTCACTACTGTGGTTCCAGATGTGGTAGCACTTCCAACAGGAGACAATGAGAGTGTAGCCGATGTTTCGGAAACAGGTGCCGTAGTGCTCACTACTGTGGTTCCAGATGTGGTAGCACTTTCAACAGGAGGCAATGAGAGTGTAGCCGATGTTTCAGAAACAGGTGCCGTAGTGCTCACTACTGTGGTTCCAGATGTGGTAGCACTTTCAACAGGAGACAATGAGAGTGTAGCCGATGTTTCAGAAACAGGTGCCGTAGTGCTAACTACTGTGGTTCCAGATGATGATACTTGCTTATGTCCCTGATCCGTAACAGAGTCTGTCTTCGTGATCGACTCACTAGATGAGCTTGGGGACTTAGTCGCGGTATTAGAAGGGAGAACTGAAGGCGTGGCCGATGTTTCAAATACAGGAGTTGAGGTGCTCAGCCCTGCAGTTTGAGGTTGAGACACTGACGGCGTGTGTGTCTGGCTTACAGAGGATACACTTGTCGTGGACGACTCACCGAGTGTATTGGGAGATTCGGGGCTCTGTGAAGTTTCAGGAACATTTGAGTGAGTAAATGTGCACGGGCAGTCTGTGATGGTTACAATTGTTGATTCAGTGATTGTATAGGTTTTGCCGTTCGTGACAAATGTCGTCGGAGTAGGGCACACAGTAGTGAAAGATGGGACGACCACAGTCGTGAACTTCGGTATATCACTGGTCACTGTCTTGGTATTATTAGAAAAAAATCTGCTCACAGAAGAAGAACTTGTAACAGTTGTTGGAGAAGTAGAGGTAGAACTCACAAAATTGTGAGATTCCTGAGGAGCAGAAGAGGTTGTAAGAGAGGTAGAAGAACTGACTGCATCAATGCTAGGGCTTGAAGTACTACCCGAGGTCGGGGTCAAGTTTGAGCTATGAGCTGAGTGGTCAGAAGAGGTAGCATTGGTAATGCTAAGAACAGAAGTGTAAACACTGGAAGCCGGAGAGCTAGGACTCGAGACACCAGGTGTACTGTGTCCAGAGGTATGGAATGTGCTAGATGTGATAGCTGGGATTCCAGGAGTAGAGCTCAGGACTTTAGGCACACTAGAGGTGGTACCAGGAGCTGAGGAACTCATTTTCGGGACACTAGACACAGCAGAGCTGGTGGAATGAGGCACACTAGAGGAAGAAACAGGGAGACTGGAGCTCAGGACTTTAGGCACACTAGAGGTGGTACCAGGAGCTGAGGAACTCATTTTCGGGACACTAGACACAGCAGAGCTGGTGGAATGAGGCACACTAGAGGAAGAAACAGGGAGACTGGAGCTCAGGACTTTAGGCACACTAGAGGTGGTACCAGGAGCTGAGGAACTCATTTTCGGGACACTAGACACAGCAGAGCTGGTGGAATGAGGCACACTAGAGGAAGAAACAGGGAGACTGGAGCTCAGGACTTTAGGCACACTAGAGGTGGTGCCAGGAGCTGAGGAACTCATTTTCGGGACACTAGACATGGCAGAACTAGTGGAATGAGGCGCGCTAGAGGAAGAAGCAGGTGTACTGGAGCTAGGAGCAAATGAGCTGGAACTGACACTCATATATGAGGATATAATTGGCCAGTGCTGGGTTTCTAGCGGGGGAGTGTTGCTACTAGAACTGATAACTGACGAATACCGCTCTGTTTCAGAGTGCGATGTCGTAGAAGTTGTCTTCTCGGAGGACGACGTTGTAGAAGTTGTCTTCTCGGAGGACGACGTTGTAGAAGTTGTCTTCTCGGAGGACGACGTTGTAGAAGTTGTCTTCTCGGAGGACGACGTTGTAGAAGTTGTCTTCTTGGGGCATGGATGCTTCGTCGTCGTCGTAGTTGTCTTCTTGGGGCACGGATGTTTCGTCGTCGTCGTAGTTGTCTTCTTGGGGCACGGATGTTTCGTCGTTGTCGTCGTTTCGGGGTTCCAAATACGCTCGGCAATGATGTGCGCCCCTAGTTCGTTGTCTTCAACCTCAGTGGAGGCCCTGACACCAGCGGAAATAGTTAAAGCGAGTAATGAGAGCTGAAGGTATCTCATCTTTAGTTCCAAGAGCGTATGGTAATACTGAGATTTTGTTGGTCTTTTTATACTTGCGGAATGTCGGTTATTGTTAGGCTACTGCAGCCTATTAACTTCTGGAATCTTTATTTGTTTACCCTTTGGCATGCATGAACGTGCATTCTTATACAAAGCCTGTGATTCCCCGGTGTAACTAATATTGTGGATGATCTGCATTAGTTTACGAATCCATAGCTCGGGGCGTTAAATTTCCAATAATTTATTAACGTTAACTAACTAAAAAACACCGTAAAACATCATAAAATACCGCGAAATACATATGAATACTAATCCTTTAGTGGTCTGAATTTTTTTCAATCGTGAAATTCAATGTTACAACTTTAACATCATTTTCTGTACTCAAGAGACTGCGGTACTATCGTAAGCTTCAGTTTGTGCCGATGTTGACTCATAGTCCTCGTGTTCTTACATATGCATATACATATACATATGCATATGCACTGACTATTAAGCAGATTCAAAATGTTTAGTGCATGGCTTATGTCCAAGCTCACCTGCACATATCCGCGCAGCTGTGCCCCTTAGCACGGACCTCCGACGTTGACATTTAGACAAAAGACATTTCTAAAGTAAAGCTCATTCAAGCGATAGAAAGCTAACAAATGAACGATGTAGACAGGTCTATGGCTATTCGTTTTTACTTAGTTAGCATGCTAGTATTAAATGCACAAATGTCAATAGTGGGCTTCAAGGACAATGATATGCAGGTAGTATGCTTGCATCCCCACTTCTCCCCCGCTTAGCCTAAGATGCAGCTGGTGAAGGTCGATTACATACTGGGATTTAGTGCGCAAGACACGCCCCTGTACGCCAGGGAGTTATTGGCTCTTCACCACTTTATATGGTGCAGTTAGTCGTTAATAACAATAACAGAGTTCATAATTATTTGATTCATACATTTATTATAAGACCCAAAAATAAAAAGCACCAGACAGTAAAACAGTATCGTGGAGAAATAAGCCCTATCGTGGAGCATTGCGAACCAAGTTTTTTATATTCATAGCGTTTATAGTCTTATTTGTCAGGGTTCGCCATGTTGTACACTGTGTAATTGATGCTCGCCTAATTTTCCCTTCCGAGTAACTTGTCCTCCTAAAAAACAAACTAAGAAATGTAAATGCCGGTAATCATTCCTTAAAACAGAAATATTCTTGATGATTTGCAGAATCAAAGATTCCTCGTGCTCTTCAATGTAAACCCAAGCCCGTAGTGATAGTGATACTTACTCAAAAGCGTCTCCGAGGGAACTTGTATATACTGGGGAGGGATGCGGGCCACACTGTATTGCGACTTCTCTGATATTATGTGTAGTGGTAGAATGCTAGGTTGATAATAGTCTTTCCTCCTTCCCTCTACGGTACATATCTATACTTTAATTGGTAGGTAAATAATCATAGCGGTTATCACATCTCTACCGACGAGATGTCAGTCGAATGACGAGTGTGCTGAGTGGAGGTTTCGTTACCATTGTCTTTTGATGCTTCTGAGTGATCTGAGTCAGGAGTAAACTTAGACATTTTACGGATCTGAGCACCATAGAAGTAGAATGCAAACGGAACCGGGGCAAGGATTGCACCAAGGCAGCCAAGCAGAGTACCTGCCCATTGAGTATGAAGGTTAATGAAGAGCGGGTGGGCAAACAAGGGGAATGCAGCACCGAATGCGGATCGGAGGAAGGTATTAGCGGCAATGGCTGAGGCTGCAAGCATAAGGTATGTATCAATGATGTAGTTAAATGCAGCCATGAAAATTCCGAGAAGACCCAGCCCAATGAAAGCGCAACCGAGAGTGGGAACGAACCATTGTACATGGTATGCAGCCGACCAAGTGAATAAAAAGATACCGACGGGGAACAGAATACCAGAAAACATCATAAGTGGTAATCTCTCCTCTGGTAAAACAAGTTTTCCCGACGCTTTTAGTTTTTTAAGGAACACAGGTTCGAAAACGAAAAGATTGATGAAACACAATACGAAGCTACCCACAAGCATACCGATGTAAGGCAGGTAAATATTTCCACCTTTCCATCCGTAATCCGCAAACACAATCGGCACTGCTTCCAGACAAAGATACAAGATACCATATATGAAACCATGATATAGAGAAACCAAAAAAAGAATTGGTTCAATAAAGAGCATTCTGATTGGCTTCAGAACTGTGTCGTGTATGATGGCCTTAAAGTCCAATTCTCTTTTCTCCATTTCTGCGTACACTGCCCAGTTTCCTGTCTTTTTCCGGATGTCCATGGCTCGTTTGGCAAGGACTTTGGGTGGGTATGTTTCCTCCAGCAAGAACAGCATAATTAGAGCCAAAGAGCAGATGAACCCCCAGAGATACTGAGTCCAGCGCCAACCGAGAAAGCTGGCCGATACGTATCCGCCAATGACGGGAGCAAGCATAGGACCAGCAAAAATCATCAAGCTAACTACACCAATGGCTTTACCACGCTGCACGGTAGCAAAAATATCTGACAGGATGGCAGGGCCTACACTGATGGTAGAAGCTCCGAAGACTCCTGAGAAGAAGCGTGATAGCACCAATGTTTGGAAGTTTGCAGCCGAAGCGCATGCATAGGAGAAAATTGTCATGCCAAGTGTGCCAATAAACATTGGAGCCCACCGGCCATTAGCTTCACTAAGAGGGCCCCAAAGAATTGGACCCAAAGCGAATCCTACAACATATAGGGAGACCGTGAGGGTTGCAACTGGCAAGCCAAGATGCCACTTTGTTTTGATCTCAACAAGACCTGGCCCAATTACAGCGGAGCCAAATACTGTGACAAGCGCAGAAAAGGCAGCTAAGAAAAACGAAAGCGACTTTCTTCCTATTGACCAGTTAATTGGCAAATCCGGGTCTTTCTCACCTAGCCAATCAATCTCAAAGTCGGTCTCCTTACCGGGAGTTCTGGGAATCGGCTTATTCAATGCTGCCAAATTATACTTGGGATCGTCGTAGACTTGGTCAGGCAATTCACTAGGTTTCGTTTCGTATCCAGTAGTACTACTCACCTGGTGCGGCGAGTCTGACGACATTGAATCACTTGGACTTTGTTCAGCTTTACGGACCGGTTCCTCTGTAGACGGCTTGGAATTGGAAGAGTCGCTCATGGTCAATTGGAACAAAATAGGGTATTGGCAACAATGATAACTCCATTTCAATGCTGTCTTATTTACGCAACTTACATTACGCAACCCTACGCATTTAGCCCTACGACATTTACACATTTGCTTATGTTATGCGCCTTAATAGTTTATGTATGCAGGTGTCTCACTTCGTTATGCAAAGACGTATCAAAGGTTGTCGTTTAGGTTTCGATGCCGGTATGTAACGAGATGTAATTGATCCGTTAAACGCTGGTTAATTTTTAGCTTTCTTGGATGTTGAAATTCTGCTGCTTCTTTCTTTTCTGTCTCTTTAGTTTTGAATTCGCATGTTGGCTGCATTCTCTGCAAATCTGTTGCACATACACATATTAGACATTAGGGTTTGCAGTGATGACTTAGTGAACCGCCCGGCATATCTATTAGGGTCAGGCGGGAGGGGCATTCTCTGATCCATAGTACAGCGAAGAGCGATCACAACAATATATTATAGTTTTTTTGATAGTGGTTGTATTCAGGAAATTATATCGCAAATATAAAAAGAGTGTCAAGGTATTTACTTCCCGAGGTCGAGGTCTCAACTATTGCGGTGGTCTGAAGCCATATCATGGATATCAGAGCCATCCAGAGGAGACAAGGGCAAGGTTAAACGCCCAAGTTCCCCTCGCGGGCGGCCGCAGCAATCCTCACTTCTAAAATAAAACGCTTAGTTGATACTTCGTAACAAACGAATTGATGTTGCGCATGCAGCAAGTCCGTCATGCTTTCAGTTTGTTTATTCTCGTTCTATGCGTCTTGGTTTCAACTGTATTACTAACCTTATACTTGGTCTATCGAATGTACATTTGTCAGGAATCTCCTCTACAAAAGGTGGGAGTAGAGCTCATGTTAGTAAGGTATTATTATTAGTCCGTGGTCGGATACGTAACGAATAAAAAAATGTACCGGTGAGTATCAACCCTAACCAGTATGCATGTTCGTCTTGCCCACCTTTTCTATTGCCTATCATGACTATTAGTCATGATAATACCATGCGCGGTTCGTGAGGAATTTTTATGCGGTCAATAATGCTGTCAATTAAAACGTGTCGCCCTAGTCATGACAATATGTCTAATAATAGCTAGCTACGTCAAGTAAAAGGACGTAGCTGGACAGCACTATTTAGCGGTCTGGCGGTGAGCAGGCTATTAAGCTAGTAGTTTTAAAAAGAAACTTAAGTATCTTTTAGATAAAATATCTGGTCATAATCTTCAACTTTTTATTAACGCCTCTGAAGGAGTAAATGCCTTTCGGCTAACAACGCCATGGAATTATGGAGTGAATGTACCTTCAATAATTTGCTTATACCCTTAAAGCGTTATTTGATGCAGGAGTATGCATACATAATAATATTTAACTACTCTGCCCTCATCTAACATTGTTTATTCATGCAAAATTATTAATATTCAGGAGTTGAGTTGATTGACATACACGTTTTACATTCACGGAAGCCATGCTAGTCTAATCACGCGCTGCTGTCCCGCCCAAATCCACTTTGTTGTATGTGAGTAAAGCAGTCAGAGCTATTTTGATGTAAATTGCAACGGCGAATTTAACAGAGACATTAGAGACTTGATTTGTGTAAGTTAGTAGTAATTTTATGATTTAGCCTGGCTATTTTTTTATTATAAACCAGTAGAAAGACAAGATCCAAGTAAATATGAGTCGCATTGTGGATTGTCCTGGCGTGCGTGAGTACTAGTCAAAATTTCTATTCTTCACAATAGTTTAGGAGTAAGCTGCTGGTCAAGTCAATACTTGAAAGTGAGCTATATATTGGGAAAGAGTTTTGTTGTATCTGAGTATTATTAAAAAAAAAAAAAAAGGTATGCAGAATATTTTGCGTAATATTTTGCATTTGTATCAGGGCTCTGCATCAGGGCTTTCTAATGGTACTAATTGGCGATTAAAAAAAATGTATATCAGTTTATTCCAATTTATTGGAACCCTATAAGAACGTAAACTGTATTTGACGCTAATTGTTTTCATGATTCCTTGACTAGTCGGTTGGCATGAATGGTTTTCGGTGGCTGTGTAATTAGATCAAGCCGTATCGTGGAGTAATAACACTGGTTAGTAGCTTATTATTATCAGCGCGGTCGCTGCTCGGTCAATACGACTGCGGCAGAGCACACGGCTGTAGAACAGATGCAAGTAAGTGAAACTCAAGCATGATCCATTACTATTCGGAAACAAACCAAAGTAGCAGTGCATATCATAATATGTTCTATATTTATCAAACTAAAAAAATTAAAACAAATTAAAACAAATTAAAACAAAACAAAAAACAACACAAAAAGTAAGTGGCCATGCTAACTTTATACTACTTTCTAAATATCTGATTTTTGAGCTTCGAAATCTATACTCACCTTGGTGAGTGTGCTTATGTTTCTGTGGTTTCGTCCTTGTGGCGTCCATCTTGTGGATGTGTCTGTATGTGCAGCCCCCATGTAAGTCTATGAAAGGTTGCAGGAAAACAAGTAGCTTCGCCTTGGTTCTGTTCGATCTGTGGGGAATAGGAATCTTCAGGGGCGTGTCCTAGCCCTGTTGCCTTAACAAACACAGGAAAGTAGCAATCTATGTCACGCTTAATACAGCCGGCATCATATTAAAGAAACTCCAATAGAACTCTGAATTAAACACTTGTTCTTCTTCACGGCTTGAGTAAAAAAAAAAAGAATTTTAAAGCAACTAACAAGCGAATGTCCATCCCATACTTCTGTAACGATCTAGAATCCAAGCCTAGATGCGCCCCACTGCTGACCCCTTACCCATATCACTGCTAGCGTGGAGAATATTGCTTGACTGTCTGGGGAGGAAGTGGGGAGCCGCATAGAGAGGGCTGGGGTTCCACGCATCGCGTAGCTCCCAACTCTGTGCGGAAGGCCAGGCCTCTGCGGCAGTAGGTTAATTGCAACCCTTAGGCAGTCCTACGTTGCTGTAACTTTTAAACTCATTATCATCCACCAACAAGCAACCAGCAACATCGGTTTAGCATTGGTGTCAAACGTATACTTGCACCCAGTCACCACGCAACGAACATAACACAACGAACCCACCACAACGAACCCCGCATCAGTAAAAATTGCTGGACAATAAGAGGCCAGCAACCAACGACAACCACACAAGTTTATTTCTGCTACAAACCCCAAAAGTAATCAGAGAATGTCTACGGAAGAAACGCCCCAGTTCCTGCGCAAGCTTGCGGTGCCACGCCCGAGCAGCGGCCACCTCGCAGCATTGGGCGAGACGGACCGGCCGATTGCCGTGTTCAGCGATTTCGATGGCACCATTTTCCTGCAGGATACGGGCCATGTGCTGTTCGATAAGTTCGGCTGTGGCGCTGAGCGACGCTCCGAGATCGATGCGTCTATCGGCAAGACCCGCAGCTTTAGAGAAGCGAGCGAAGAGCTCTGGGGGTCGCTGGATGTGACTCTTCCGGATGCCATTGCCGAGCTGAAAAGTCAGCTGGTTATTGACCCAGACTTTATCCATTTGTTTGACTACCTCCAGGATCACAATGTGCAGTTCACTGTGATCAGTGCCGGTGTTAAGCCTCTGTTGAAGAGCGCTTTAGAAGCGTTCGTTGGCCTCGAACGCAGCGCCAAAATCAACATCATTGCCAATAATGCTGAGATCACGCCCCAGGGGAAGTGGACTGCTAAGTGGCTGCACGATTCGCCGTTAGGCATTGACAAATCGATCGCCATTAAGGATTGGATTGCGCAGTATGATACCTCGAAATCCCCTGTGCCCAAAATTGTCTTCACTGGCGATGGTGTCAGTGACTTGGCTGCAGCACGCCAAGCCGACATCTTATTTGCTCGCCAGGGCCTGGCTCTCGAGACATACTGCATCGAGCATATGATTCCCTATATCCCGTACATGCGGTTCAAGGAAGTTCTTCATGACGTACAGTACCTAATCAAGGGCAACCGGTACCACGACAAAGCTGCTGCAGAGTCTGCTCGCCGTATGCGTCTTGAGATGCTTACCGGTGGTTTAGGACCACTTTCTGCGTCAAAACCGAAACCATCATTTGGTCTTGGCTCTGATGAAGAAGATGAGAGCGATGACGACGAAGAAGGTGACGGTGATGATGACGGTGATGATGACAAGAGATCTGTGAAGTCGTCCAAATCTACGAGATCTGTGGGATCCGTGCGGTCTCTGTCTGGCTCAAGGACACCAGATGTGCCGCACCGGCCGCATACTCCACCTAATGAGCCCTCCTTCCATCATTCTAGGTCTCTTCTTGTGCATGAGTTTACTGCCGGTGAAGCTGATGGCGCACCAGTCGCAGAGACTGCTAGCTTGAAACTCACTTAGACAAAGTCACCTTCTGATCGTTGAGGTTTAAACTCGTGCAAATACTTGCGCACGCGCGTGCGCGGCTATAGTGCGGTTGGCTGAGATAACCGGAAAAAGAAATTAAATCACTCTGTTGGAGCAGCCAATGATGATGGTCTTAGATGTAATAATAATAATAATAATTAAACGCCAGGGAAAAAAAAAATTAAAGGACGTAGTGTACGGCTGGGCTTCTGTTTGGTGTGTTTCCGGGATACCATATTTTAATTCAGGTAAACGGGTACAGCTCTAAAGGTACACATTGCCATGAGTGAGCTCGTTTGACATCTCAAAAAATGACCGGAACCATTTTACACCAAGAGCAATGTCCTTAACTCCTGTGACCTCGCGAATTGAATGCATCGAAAGGATCGGAATCCCAATATCGATAGTCCGCATGCCAAGCGATGCTGCCCGCATGGGCCCGATTGTGCCACCACTAGCGGTATCATTCCGTGGTGCGAAACGTTGTAGTGGAACGCTTGCGTGCTCCGAAATAAGTTCACAGATGGCGGCATCGACGCTGTTGGATGTGAATCGACCTAGCTGTTTCACTGTCATGCCGGTGTTCAGCAGTGGAACGTGCCCAGCGCTATATGCCGCCGCATAATTTGGATTTCCAGCATGAGTCACGTCTGCGCTTAATGCGATGGAATTTGCCGCACTCTGTACGCGCTCATCTCGTGTGGAATATAGACTTTCATGAACAAGGCCTATTACAGTCTCCATAAGCTTGTTCTGAGCGCCGCTGCGTGACAGGCTACCAACTTCCTCGTTATCATAGAGCGCTACCATTTTTACCACATGGTCACTGGAAGTTGAGTCTGAATCAATCAATGCCTTGATTGCAGTATATGAGCATAGGCGGTCATCCATGCGCCCGCAGTAAAGAAGATCCTTGTTCAGACCACCAATGCGAGCCTCCTCAGCCGAAAATAGTTCAAGTTCAAGCTCAAGTAGATCTTCCACGTTACACTGAGACTCCAGTGCGATTGCACGTAGCAATTGCACGGGGTGTTTGTCTGCCAGAGGTGAGTTTTGTTCGGTTTCTGTTGCTTCGCCACCAAAGTCTGCACTTGCTGCGAAGACGGGAACCTTGTTTGTTTCTGGGTTAGCTTTCTCTTTGTTTGCGATGGCGCCAAAATGCGACGCCAGGCTCGGAATAGACCCTACGACACCTGGAATCCGTACGAGGCGTGAAACAACGGATCCTCCTCGTGTTTTGACAACAACTCGACCACCTAGACCAAGATCACGGTCCCACCAGGTGGAATTCATACCATCTGCATACGCAGCAGTGCCTATCCGTAGAAATCCATACGTTTCCGGTACAAATGTGGTGGGTTTAAGACTGATTCGATTTGCATCTATGTGGCTAGCCACAATAGCAAACCCATCGTCACCAGCAACAAAATTATCCCCAATCACAAAGGCAATTATATTAGTGCCATTCCGTATGACGAAGTAGCGACCACCACGCTTCAACTGCGGTGGATCTCTCTCACTGATTTCTACGAATCCTCCTTCGGTTAGCAATGACGCCACCCCTGCTGTGAAGTGGAATATCGTAGGGTTTTCATTCATGAATTCGGCGAACTCCATTTTGTGCTCCGGCAAAGGTCACACTCGCTGTATTGAGCTGTTTTAGGCCCTTTAGTTGGTGTCTATTAGGTGAGTTTCTTATCGCCGGGTCTCGAGGGTTGGGGTTGTTGCCGCACGTAACAAACTTGCCAATTTATCTACCTTCAACACAGAATAACATTGTATCTTTAGAGTTCGTGTCTTTCGTCTTTCGTTTTTCTATTTATCGATTCTATTAGGCCATTTTGCTTGATTCAACATAGAACCATTATCCCAATAGTTACGTTAGTTAATTAGCTTGTATAAGTTAGAGGAGAGACTCAGATAAGTTGAATATAATTCCGTCCATTTCTAAGATTCTGGATTGGTTTCGTTCGAATTGGGTTGATTTTAATTCGAACCAATACAGGTTAAGCTATAATAGATGAACTATAGCTGTTTTCCATGTACCATCACATACAAAGGAAACTAAGTAAGTAATAAGATATGTGGTCAATTACTACTTGACCATAAGTAGCGACTAGTTACAAATATATACGAAGAGGATCCGTAGATTCGATGCAATCACGAGCTCTTACGGAGCAAACGCACAGGAATACCATCGCGTCCCATCTGTAACGTCAAAAACGCACGATCAGGGCGATCATCGCTAGGGAAGCCAGGTGCCTTTTCTACTGTATCAAATACGCGCAAAAGCTTAACTAGAGTCAAAGCGATCTCGGTGAGAGCAAACTGCTGTCCGAGACAAATACGCGGGCCACCATTGAACGGCAGATATCCCCAAGAATACATTGGGCTATCAGGACGCTTGTTCTCAGGAGCCCAACGGTCAGGCTTAAACTCAAGAGCATCCTCACCATAAATAGCAGAATCACGATGAAGAGTAAAGACCGAGTATTGGACTGCGGTGCCCTTAGGAACGAAAACTGGCTTCTCCTCATTAGCCCCACCTCCCCGTGGTAGGAATGTATCGCGCGAGGCCGTACGCGCGTTCAGTGGTACAACAGGCGCCAGCCTCAGAACCTCCTTAATAAAGTACTGAGTATATTGAAGCTTCCGCAAGTTCTCATAAGTGATATGCGTACCTTCAGGTAAGATATCCAAGATCTCGGCGCGCACCTTTGCCAATACCTCTGGGTACTGAGCGAGATAATAAACCGAATAAGAAAGGGTGGACGCAGTGGTATCTCGACCTGCGATAAGAATATTGAAGCACTGGTCACGCAGCACAATGGGGTCTCGCGTTGCCTTGGCCAGCTCGTGACTGAAGACGTAGGTACCCGAATCGCTCTCTTTCTCCTCTTGAGTCAGATCCGCTGTAGCAGAAAGTGCCTCATGCACATAATGATCCAGAAACACATGGGCTACATGCAGATGTTTCCTGAAACCAGGAGTAAACCATCTCAACAAAACGGCCAAACTGTTTAGCAATATTCCATAAAATGCGAACTTGTTGAGCCAAGTATACGAGTCAACAAAGTCAGCAGACTTCACTGATTCGCCTGTGGAGGAGTTTGTAATCTCTGCACCCCTTGTATCAGGACTGAAATGCAAAGAGTCAACAGACTCGCCGAACAAAAAGGCCGTGGCGGTATCCATGGTAAGGAGGTGGAAATAGTGTTGCATATCTACGGCGAAGCCGGCATCCTGGCGCCGCTTAACCACATCAATTAGCACGTCAATGTGTTCACTAACAGTGTCAATACGACTCACCTGTTCTTTACTGAACTGTGGCCGCAGCATAGCACGCGAATGCTTCCAGTGCGTGCCGTCCTGTGTGAAAATACCAGAGCCAAACACGACTCCCATATGTGGCCTGACCAAAGTAAAATCATTGAACTTCGTCGCCAGAATCGCCTTCAAATTGTCTGGCTCACGCGTGCGGAGAACCCAGCGGAACAGTGACTGGCGCAGACTTGTGCGCGTTGTCTGCTTCAGATCCATATCACCAACCAGTAAAAGCAGCCGATCCTCTGCAGCGGCCTTCATGAACCTCACTGTAGTGCGGATTCCAAATGGAATGTCATGCGCTATTAGTGGCGAGCTCAGTCGCATGTACCGGCACCGCAGTCTATACAGCAACGGCCAAGCAACATCGCTATAGAGCAAGTACAGTAGACCCAGTGCAAGCAAAGAACCTAATATATTCAACATGATCTTAATTCCGCAGAAGAATTGGCACCTTGAGAGCACTGGATCATATATATATAATATTATAAATAAATAAATTGATTGGGAGCGGGTAATTACAGAGCTCGGGCCGTCGATAACGTGCGTGTGCGCACGGGGTTAGGAAATGCGGGGTTAGGAAATCAATCGTATATTCAGAGCGGGGTATCGGCCAAACTGTAACCCGATACCAAGGCATCTTATCCTATATACAATAAAGAGAACTAATGCGTGCTGATTTCCCTAGAGGCTTTTGAGTCCAAGGGTTTGCTGCTGTAAATGTACTCATATCTTTAAACAGGAAACAGAGGAAAGAGAGTAATACAACAGAGAGAGGCATACAAAAGAGAGAGACATGTCATGTTACATTCTGATGTAACATATCAACATTATCGGCCGTAACCTAGTGGCGTAAGTATGCCTTGCGTAATTAAATGTTGATATACGCGGGGGTTAATTAATGCCGAAGTCTACCAATATTTTCGCAGAAATATGATCCACCTATACTTCAATTTACATCTCAATAAAAAACGTTTATTATTGGATATACTGGAGAGTCAGAATGTTGATCCGGATGTGGAGTAGAAAGCCGTAGGCCTCTGCATCGATATACGATTAAAACTTGCGTATTCGGGTCTTCCGGCAAAACACACACACGCACAACTGTCGAGTCATTTAGGTACATATATATAAATATATATAAATATAAATACATATAAATACATATAAATGCATAAATATACACATACATATATAGCATACATACATGGCTAAAAATGAGCTTGATATTTACAGGAAAAAGCTCAATGAAGGTGGATCTAAAAAAACAATATCAAGCATAATATACCTGTGAACGAATGACGGGACAAATCATACTGAAATCAATTGGCGAATCATTATAGCAACATACGTTTATGGCTCTGACCGAAAAGACAGCTTTTTTCTTGCCATTCCTAGACATCCAAGTCAGAGCATGCGATAACCTGTGTGAAATAGACGACGAACACAACATTTACTTAGGGCTGGAAAGTCATCGGCTCAGCTTCAGGAAATAGAACGAGCCCTCATTACGCAGCCCAAATTCAGCAGTATTAGCAGTGCCATGCTCCTCGCACCAATACCGCTTCCATTTTAGCTTATTATGTACTTTCCCACCCGAGGAGGCGATCTCCATATCGAAATGGAAATCGTTTTTGCGCTTTGCGCCACCGTCCACAACGACTTTAAGCTTCTTTGTCTCCTTGTCTAGATCCCAATGCCCATCCATAGCATCTTGCATATTCGTAGAATTATTACCGACGCCATCGAGCCCCAAAACAGCCCGTGGCTCATGATTGCTCAGCAAACTCCGGGCTGATCCATCCTGGCGAAGCCATAAATACCGGTAGTATCGCACCTCCAACTTGGGTCTATAAAACGAAATACCCTCGGGCTCACCCTCGCGAAAGTACCGCGAAACACAAACATACACACCATTGTAACGTACCGTGGGCCGGCGCCTAAACATCTGGTAGTACCCACCGTAGTCATCAGGATGTATGAGCCCAGAATCAAGCTCTGGATACGTCGCGCGGCAAAGGGGCTCCCATAACAAGGCGCTATCATGCGGGATCCAGAGCGCGCGGCCAATAAGCTGCGTACGCACGAACGCTCTAGGCGAGTCAAGCGCAATTTGAGCTAACATAGCAGCAAGGATCTCGAATGGAAGCCTTGAAATAAGCGGAATATGATTCAATTCTTGCTCGCCATTAGAAACACCCGCAGGCTCTAAAAGCGTATCTGACGTACTCTGAGACGTGTGCTCAGGGCTCATAACCGAGCAATGCCTTCCTAAACCTACAACAAAGCAGCAGTGATTCTGTTGCCCCTGAAATGCAGGGGGATACCCCGAGTGCCACAAATAGGCCGTAGGCTTTCTAAGAGGCAAACACCGACGGTCAAAAAGGTTAGGTAGATACATCCGAATTGTCAAGTTCCTGATCACGCGCAATAGTGTCCATATGTAGTAGCATAGGATATCACCGATCTGAGCCAGCAGCACATACAATCCTACCGTAGGAATTGGGCGCGTGGGGTTTTTTAAAAAAAAAAGCTGTAAACAATAGACATATTGCTCACATTAGTTTGCTAATAGTAGGTGTAATGTCTACTTTTGCTCAATCGTAAATCAAATTCTGAGGTTTTCATTAAGTCCTGAGCTATCCGCAATCATTTTTGCCGTATTATGGAGTGCTCCTCAAACTATTCACGTAGTTCTAGTCAGATCTGGCTGTGGATCAAAGAATGCATATAGCTTATTTCAATTTCTTCCCGCTACATTTAAACCCTGCAAATATAAAGAAACAGATTCCATGGTCATAAGAATATGATATGTGGCAAAATACTCAGCTAAGGGTTCACAGATCAAGACATGGATCGATTTAGCACATGATTCACAACAATAGCGATATGTGGTAGCACAACTAATGTACGGGCTCGACAAGAAAGAATCACGACAGTTTTTCTAAATTCTGAATTCTGAATCCATTTTGTTTGATTAAGGGTCCAGAAATGTTGGATGCACGGCTAGCCAGTGAGATAGAAGTCATTCATTTAATTTACATCAAGTTCAATGATCAACAGCGCCATCAGAAATGGTGGAGATACGTCGCAATCTTGCATAGGCACCTCTATAGTATGTTGCGGTATCGGAAACTAAATACAAAGTCAGCTCATTTTATCATGAAACGTCTAACCCCCGGGGCTGCTCGGGCGTTCCAAGGAGTACTAGCTCAGGGTGCATTTATAACCCTCGGGTTTGCTTTGATAGCTACCTTGGCTCGCATTTACACTCTACTTTCCGAGTTAGCACCATTACCTGCCTCTAAACAGATGGCACCAATAATTTCACAAGTATACCCCGAGGATGACGATGATGTAGGTGAGCCGGTGGATGAGACACAAGCAAAGGCTGAAGGTATTAATACATTCTCATCCCAAGTAGAAGGCAAGAAGAGTGCGTGGCAACCAACAACACGTTCAACAACGCAATCAGAACCCAAATCAGCATCGCAATCAATAAAGCAATCAGCGGCCAAGTCAATACCGCAATCATTACCACAATCAGCATCTGAGTTGGCATCTGAGTTAGCATCCGAGTCGGCATCCGAGTCGGCCTTCAAATCTGCGTCCAAGTCAGCAAATTCGAAAATAAAGCCATCCCACAAAAGTGACAAGAAAAAGAAAAAGTCTAAAAAGAATCGGGATGCCATTGACGACATCTTCGGATAAATTAAATACTCACATAACTACCCTTTCTCTTGTTGATCTATGTATTGTCAATGTACTTTTTGGCAAAGGTAGGTAGCACAAAGCTTGCTCCATGTATTTTCTCAGTATAGTACCGGTTTTGCTTATCTGAAGATGCTACCCATGTCCGCTGTGGTCGCTGCAGATCTGCAACAGGTTCCTTAGCACAAATCATGAGTCCTAGTTGTCCAGACGTGTACGTTGGGACACAAGTAGCTGCATAGTTAACCACCGGGAATACCTCACGGCATGTTTGCTGTAAATTCTTGAGCACATCAAGCTTGAGCCAAATGTTCTCACTGGCTTGCATGGCAGCAATTCCTCCCGGTGCAAGAGAGTTATTCAGTAACTCGAAATAATTCTTACCAAAAAGCTGTACAGCAGGACCCTCAGGATCCGAGGTATCAGAGATAATCACATCGTACTGCGCATGGTTATCAGCCAGAAATTTGAAGCCATCACAAACGTGCACATGTACGCGCGGATCGCTTCCAGGCTTAAGACTGGCTGCCATTCCAGGAAGATACTTCAGAGACAGATCAATGACAGTTTGGTCGATTTCCACTAAATCCACTTGCTCTACGTTTTTATGCTTGAGTGCCTCGCGTACACAACCACCATCTCCTCCGCCAACAACAAGCACTTTACGAGGATTGGGATGGCTCATTAAAGGCAAGTGCGTGATCATCTCCTGGTACGCAAACTCATCGCGCTCCGTCGCCTGGACAACACCATCCAGAACAAGTACATTGCCATAGGTCTCGCTCTCAAACACAAGCACTGACTGAAACATAGTCGAGCCTTCATAAAGCACACGCTTCACCTTGATTGCAAACGCCTGGCCAGGCCACAACTCACTTTCTTCATAAAACCAACCGTCACGGATCCCCATTAGAATTCAAAAAATACTCTAAAATGAGCACACAGTGGCTTAAACTTATCCCAAGTTCTGCCTAACGGAGTGGTTTATTTGCCTGGCTTCAAACCACCATCCGGATCGATAGTGCGTTCCACGTGACCCAAATTTCAGGCATCGCTAACCGAGCGATTAATTATTTATTTTTCACTTTGGTCGTGGGTCTCTTCGCGTGTTAAGCTATATGGTACACTCAGTAGCTGCTCACGAATCCCTGGTATGGGCAGCCCACGCAGATAAAATTACCTGCGTAGATTGGACGGCGAAAACTGCTTTGACGGAAGCCAGTCACGCACTCACGAACATTGGACTAACGCCCTGTAAACAATACATAGTCGGTCTTTCTGCCGGGGAGGAGAAGACGGTCCTTGTACTTGATGCAAAATCACTTGAGGTGAGGGCCACCCATGCATTTCCCAAGCGACCCTCAGCGTGGGCAATTGGCGGTGAGCAGCTGCTTGTGGCCGATAAATTCGGCGATGTTTTTAGCGTAGGTCTTCTCAACGAGGGCAGCGTGTTCGACGATAACAACAAGCTAAAAATCGCACCGATCTTGGGACATGTCTCAATGGTGTTAGCTATGGCAGCCTTTCCAGATCGAGTATTGACGGCAGACCGTGACGAACATATTCGAGTCAGTCAGCTTCCAAAGGCATACGTGATCGAGCAATTCCTTCTGGGTCATACTGAGTATGTGGCTCATCTTGCCGTCCACGAAACGCAACTGCTCAGTGGTGGTGGTGATCGGTTCGTTGTGGCCTGGGATTGGACTACAGGCACAGAATTGGCCCGTTTGGACATTGCTACAGTACTAAACCTGTCTGGTGACGCCAAGGTGGATGTGTGTGCTCTCGCTGTCAATGCGGATACTGCATGGATTGCTATAGAAGGGGTGTCGAAAATAATAAAAGCATCATTCCCTAAGCTAGAGACAGTAGAACTCTTGGACTTAGAGGCTCCAGCTTTGTCTCTAGCTGTGACAAGCCAGAAGCAGTGCTTTGCTGCACTACCTGATGGTATTGTAGAAGTTGGAGATGGAGAAACACCCACAAAGCTAGAAATAGGCGAGAAGTCAGACATGACTCGATACACACAGACGCATCTTCGCAAAACTGCCACTCACTAAAGCGCCGCCTCTATTTTCGAAGTCACTCCATGTACCACACCGCGTTTGTTACCGCGGCTTTCATTCAGCTGGAACCGAACTCAAACTACAACTTCAGTCTCTAGTTTCAAGCTTTTATAGAAGTCACAGAATGTACGTCAAGCCAAAGCCAAAGCCAAAGCCAAAATCAAAACCAAAACCAAAACCAAAACCAAAGTCAAAGTCAAAGCCAAAAATAACTAGTAGATTATAAAGAGCACCGTCAGTTATGTACACATAGTTACATACTTTCTAGCATAACCAGGCCAATAATGAAGCCAATAACGAAGCCAGAACAAAAAGTAATTAAAAAAAGTACTGTTCTTAACCTTCTGCCATCTGCAGCTATGTTTCTATTAGTGTGATCTACACTAAAAGATCGAGATTGGTATTCACACAATTTAACAAAAACAGGTTAGATATGTATGCGTCCCAGACATATACTCGAGCTCAGCTTAGATGTATTTGCCCAACATAATTCAATATAACGCAAGAGCATTATACAATCAATTTCCACTCAGTCCTAATAAGGTAAAGCAGCTGCACTTACCGGGACGAGTGGATAGGGTAGGGGTACACGCGACAGACCCATATCGCGCACAAACCCTTACAATATACCCTTACAAAAAAAACCCAGCGCGTCAAAGTTTCAGTCCCCACAACTACAACAACCACTCACGCCAGCCGCTGTCGACGTCCGCGATGAGCAAACGCATCATAGCTGCGGTCGCGAGCATCGCGCTGAAGGCTGGCCGCTGGCCTATCCAGACGCTTGCACTCATTAGTGCCGCTGTATTTGTGGTTTATGTGCTAGTCATGGAATTAAAACATGTGTCACTCGCGGGCGCATTGGCCCGCAGCTTTCTCGTAAACGCGCCAGACCATTGGACACCTCTTGATACTCCCAATGCGGCGGGCGAGGATAACATGCGGTTTGTTGGCGCGGCGCTTTCGTTTCCAGACAATGCACCCCGCGCTCTTCTTGATCATGTCGCGCGCGTCATTGGCGCGTCGGCCGCCTCTACCCCGCAGCTAGCTCATGCTGTAATTCCAGAGTCACAATACGCGAAAATCCTCAGAGATCTCGCGGTATTTTCCACAGGCGATCAACAGTGGAAGCTGAGTAGTGCGCCATCCTGGTTTGTATATATTAAGGTGTATACAGACCGTTTGGTCGAGATATTGCACACGTCCTCTTGGTTCGATATAGGAATTGTTGGTCTCGGATGGACTGGCATGTACTATACATTTGTACAGCTGTTTTTGAGCATGCGTTCGTTGGGCTCGCGCACCTACCTATTTCTGGCTGCTTTATTCAGCTCTTTCCTTGCTTTCTTGACTGCATATGGTATCGTCGTACTTTCTGGCTTTGCCGTTCCCAAACTCGCTCTTGTCCAGGGTGTGCCATTCTTTGTGCTTGTAATTGGATTCAATAACAAGGTCGAAATAGTACGCGAGGCCTTACGGGTGCTTCTTAATGATGATCCTACGGCATCCAAAACAGGTGCTGCCGAGGCAGTTCAGTGCTCGGTGTCCGCGCTTTTCGGTAGAATATTCTATGAAGCCGCCGTCGAATCCGTGGGTGTGCTACTTGTGGGTTGGTCAACATCGTACGGAAACTTGCGTGAATTCAGTGTGCTGAGTGCCCTCACCATCATTTTCGACCTTATATACCTAGTTACTTTCTTCTCGGCGAATGTGTCTCTCAAATTGGCCATGATCCGAGTTGAGCGTAGTGACGCCATTCGCCGCGCATTACAAGAAGATGGTGTGGCCCAGGATGCTGCCGATGCCTACGCTAACACGGTCCTGCGACCCTCGACGAAGGCTCGCGCCGCGCAATTTACTCATTTTCGCTGGCTTGGAGGTAGCGCGCGTCTCGTCGGCGTGTATGCATTCATGTTATTTAACTGGGTTTACATCACGCGTTTCCCTGTTTCATTCACGGTCGATAAGGCCGACCTGGCCCCAGTCTCAGTGACAGACTTTGACGTCGGCCGCTTACCCTTGCCATGCGTACTTACTCTTGTACCACCGTTGCGCTTCTCTCTCGCAAGCCCCTTGTCGGTAGTCTTGAATAGTGTCATTTCTCACTTTTCTGTAGCAGCCTCAATTCGCGTTACACTGGCTGCTCTCTTAATTTCGCTCGTGCTGAACGTGTATCTCGTTAGTATTGTTATGCGCCATGAAGGAACCGTAGTGCAGCAAAAAGTACCTGTAGTCGTCACTGTTCCTTCTCCGCGCGAGGGAACACCCGACCTCAAGGAGGAGAGCGGGTCTGCCTTGGATGTGGCATCTCTTGGAGGTCAGAATCGGAATCGCACTCCGGAGGATTGCGAAGCTGTGCTTCGGGCTGGATTAACGCCAAGCCTTACCAATGAAGAGCTGATTGATCTTGGTATTCGTGGAAAACTCCCCCTGTACGCCTTAGAAAAGCAACTTAAGGATACAACACGGGCGGTTGTTGTGCGCAGAGCTTGTGTGTCACGGCTGAGCCGTTCGAAAACCCTCGAGTCAAGTGAGTTGCCCTGGAAGGATTATAACTATGATCGCGTGCTGGGCGCGTGCTGTGAAAATGTTGTTGGCTACCTTCCCCTGCCGCTAGGTGTGGCAGGCCCCGTCATTATTGACGACGAGGAGTATTACTTACCTATGGCCACGACTGAGGGCGTACTTGTTGCGTCTACGATGCGTGGGTGCAAGGCACTTAATGCTGGTGGTGGTGTAACCACCCAGATCATTGGCGATGGTATGACGCGTGGTCCTTGTGTGACCTTCAACACTGCGGCTCGTACTGCGGCATGCAAGATTTTCTTAGATAGTGACGAGGGGCGTCGTGCCATGGAGCGCGCTTTCAACTCGACATCCCGATTTGCTAAACTTGATTCGCTGAAGTCGGCCCAGGCCGGAGTGTTCCTCTACATTCGATTCCGCGCACAAACAGGTGATGCTATGGGAATGAACATGATTTCGAAGGGCACGGAACGTGCTTTACAGGTCCTGGCTGAAGAGTGTGGATTTGATGACATGACCATAGTCAGTGTAAGTGGTAATTACTGCACTGACAAGAAAGCTGCCGCAATTAACTGGATTGAGGGCCGTGGTAAGAGCGTTGTTGCCGAGGCAATCGTCCCCGGTGAGACCGTGAAGAAGATTCTGAAAACAGGTGTTGATGAGTTGGTCGAGCTCAATATGGCGAAAAATCTTGTTGGTTCTGCTGTAGCTGGCGTCATGGGCGGATATAATGCACACGCGGCCAATCTCGTGGCAGCTTTGTTTTTGGCCACGGGTCAGGACCCGGCGCAGGTCGTCGAGGGATCTAACTGCATGACCCTTATGAGCAATGTTGACGGCGACCTGCAAATATCGGTGACCATGCCATCATTGGAAGTAGGAACCATTGGTGGAGGTACTATTCTCGAGCCGCAGGCGGCTATGCTGAACATGCTTGGTGTAAGAGGGCCTCATCTGACGACACCAGGGGAAAACGCGCGCAAACTGGCTCGCATCGTTGCGACTGCCGTGCTAGCCGGTGAGCTTTCTTTGAATGCTGCACTTGCTGCGGGTCACCTTGTGCGCAGCCACATGGCCCATAACCGTGCAAAACCTGCTTCTAATGGTATTTAATGTCTAGTCTGTTGTGTTATTACTGCATATACCACCACCCTATCTACTAAGCCTCAAAATCGAGAAGAATGGTCTGTGTTCTCGAAAAAAAAAGAAAAACAAACAAACGAGCAAAAAAATTTAAAAAAAAAAAAAATAGAGAGAAGAGAGTGAAGGAAGGAAAAAAAAAATCCACAACACCCCCTGTTAAAAAGAAACGCCATCGCCGTTTCTGCTCCGTATTGCTTTGAAGTTGTTTTAGATTTTAATGATTGTAGAGCTGAAAATTAAATGAACAAAGTTATTACAGCTGGATCGAAGATCTAATCAAATTTAACACATCATCCAAAAATAACTTTCACGCTGTATCGTGAGGAAATAATATATCATGCCACCAGATCTTTTCAGAAAACATTTACTTCTGTAGCCTCAACACTCTCTGACAAAACAAAACTAATAACAAAAAAAATTTAGCAAAAATTAGCACCACCAAAAACTCTCGTAAATATTGCTACTAATTGTCATGTCTTAGTAGTAGTTTATAGTCCGAAGCCCTGAAACGAAACCAATCATTACAGATGACTTGCTTCACTTTTTTTTTATTCTTTTTTTTTTATTCTTTTTTATATATATATATTTTTTTGACTTAAAAGGGGATCGTTCACTAAAAGTCAAGAATGATCATACCTTGGGTTAAAACACTACGAGGGAGAGCGGCCTATCTACCTGCTGCAGGATATCTGCATGGCGCTCCGAAATCTAATTAAGTTCGAGCTTTTAGAGTCACACCCTGCCGATACAAGTTACATATAAGCCATGATTGGCTCTGTCAGAAGCTAGCGGAAATAGATGGGTCATTGTAGTTTATTAGAATTTAAATGTCTAGTTGGTATCATGCGTTTGCATTTCGGGATCTGATCGATTGCGATTGGCGAATAATCAGGGCGGCTGCTCGTATGAACGAGAGATAGCAGTCGTGCAGTTGTGTGGTAGGACAAGGTCACGAGGAGGGCAGGAACTATATCTGAAGACACACACCAGCAGCATGCCACGTCAATTAATCGAGATAGATCTTTGGAGCACGTGACAGAAGACACTGGGCAATATATTATTGGGCACGATGAGTCTGTTGTGTCGGGAGTAGGGTTACAAATGCGATTGCCCTGACAGCCCCCTTAGACGCTCGCGAAGGCGCAAATCATGAATGCATAAGAATACGGAGACGACGAGACCGCGTTAATCTTGCTCCAGCTGTAACGCTCATACTGACAAGATCTGTTATCTCTCCCGTGCTGAGATTGAGGAAACCGTCCAGGGTTGGGGCGTATTGTTTTATCATACTGCCCGCCCAGGTTTTAATTTAGAGAGTGCGATACCGGTCGGTTTCTCTGCTGATTGCGCGGTAGGCGACGCCTCAAAATGTGCGTAGTCAGCGCAAACCAGAACCAACAGAGGCTAAATTCCCCGCCGGACTTCGGCGGTAACCCCTGGGGTTGGGGTATGCGGCTGAGTGTACGTGAGTTGCATATACGCTGGGAGATAATCTGCTCACGAAAAAGGGCTTGCGGCCTTTTTCCATGAGTGGGAAGAGTCGGTATCGCGCCATTTCGATAGCGATAACCATTCGCATTATCCATCCTTTTTTATTTAGTTGACTATTAGATGGAGTGCCATTGAACTATTGATTTATAAAGCAGGGATCTGAACGCCCGCGCCAGTAAAAACTTAATATGTAGGTTAACGGTCGTATTCAAAAAAAAAAAAAAAAGAACAATTAATTATTTCTCTACCCTTCTTGTCAGTCACTCATCCTATAATAAACTCAGGTGCCCGGTATTATGTGAGGAGGAAGTTGAGATAACCTCGCTTGCTTATGCCGCACACTCCTCCGTTCAAATCAAGTCACTGCTTCCGGCACTGGCATCACGCACAGCCATGTGCCGAAACGCTGATATGGCTGCGCGCTGTGGTATGCAAGACCCTGCTTATCATCTGCATAATCAGCTGGTCTGGATTAGTCACCCGCGGGAAACTATCTGTCGACGCACTTATCAAAATTTTTATCCGAATTTCTGAGGCCCACTACTCCAAGCCGATCTTCGTGCCAGGACCCGACAAACTGTTGTGTATCTTTCGCTAATGTCGAGCCCTGCCATAGTGCCTGGGAATACAGCCATTCCGAGCCCGGCAGATAGTCACGACGAGACCCAGCGCGACACGGGAAAAATGCCGTCTTTAGATGAGAATAAGGAACCCACGCCACCACCGCACGATCCTAACCAGAGCGAACACACCGGTATGTCTATGGAAGTACATTCTGCTTCGCATTCAGCTCCGGGTTCTGAAAATCAACAAGAAAAACCGAATGGTCAACTCCGACGTAAACCCGGCCCTGCTCCTCAGATCCAGGTGCGCCCAGGCCTTACTGTGTGCCAGAACTGCCTAACAACAACGACGCCGCTTTGGCGCCGTGACGAAAACGGTCACATTATGTGTAACGCATGTGGCTTGTTTCTCAAACTCCATGGTCGACGGCGTCCGATTTCCCTAAAAACCGACGTAATAAAGTCGCGTAATCGTAGTCGCAGTGGAACGCAAACTCGAGGCCGTACACAGCCGGCAAAACGACGCCATATGCCTACTCCAATGGCTGTTTCCACTACGGATCCCCCGCCACCCAATGTAGAGCATCATAATATGCAACCGTCGGCTGATGGGCACCCACAAGTGCAATATGGCTATCATCAGCTTCCGCAACTGCCGGTGCCACCGGTGCATTTGCACATGTCGCCTGAGCAGCAGCTACAGCAACTCCAACAGTTGCAGCAGTTGCAGCAGGTCCAACAACAGGTACATCCGCAACTTCAGCGCATGCATGGTCTGCCGGGCATTGCCTCTATGCAACCCATGTCTGTTGTGTATCCATCTAGTCCAGCCTTGAGCCCGTATGGGGCTACACCGGGTTTCAATATGCTGAATTCGCCAGGGTTGGCCCCGCTCGTACATCCCCAGATGGGTGCTCCTTTATCACCTCAGATCACAGCCCAAACGTCGGCTGGGCAGCACGGATCACCGAATCATGATCAGCGCGTGCTCCGTGGTGCTATGAGTGAATTACTGCTTCCGAGGTCGCCAGATAGTATAGAGCGAATCCCTCACCTTGCTCAGGTTCCTGTTGCCCAATTTCAGCGGAATCTTGCCCAACCGGATCAACAGCAGCAACAGCATCAGCAGCAACAACAACAGACGCAGACGCAGACGCAGCAGCATCAGAACCAGAATCAGAATCAGAATCAGACTCAGACTCAGCAGGTACAGGTTGGTCAAACAGGAGAACCCGAGCAAAGCCAAATGCTAAGCCCGAATCAGAATCCGAGTCATGAAAACCTTCAGAGCTCGAATCAGACAATAAACCAGGCACAAAGCCAGAATCAACCTCAACTTCAATCTCAATCTCAATCTCAACCTCAATCTCAATCTCAATCCAAATCTCAATCTCAATCTCCACCTCAATCTCAATCTCAACTGCAGGTCCAGTCTCAGTCTCAACCCCAGAATCAAGGACAGCTTCCTGATCAGTCCATACAAACGGTACCCTCACAGCCCGCCCCTGTGGTGCCAGCACCACCAAAAACGTCTTCTGTGACAGCAACTGGTACAGTACCAGGTACACCGTCTGATTCTTTCATGACGTCAAATACTATATCATCGATGCCACCGAAAGATGCTAGTATTGCCTACGCTCAATTGCAAACCAAGGTCAGTGAGCTCGAGCTGGTGAACGATTTGTTGAAGCGGCGCGTTAGCGATCTCGAGACATCTGAGGCAGAGGCCCGACAAGAGGTCGCGGAGCTGCGAAAGCGTTTAGAGCACCCGCAGACCGAAGCACCTAGATTTTCAAGCCCTCAGTCTAAAGAGAAGGAAGAGCACATCTCACCCGATCCGCAGCGACGCTCGTCGCGGGAAACTATCACAGAAGATTCCGCCGTTCCTTCTGAGACTCCTCCAGTTGCTGAAAATACGCCGGCTGTGCGGGACGCACCGGCCTCAGTTACTCCAGATGGTTCTAACTCGGCCTCTCCTACTGTTCAGGATATACCTCACGACGATGAGCACGCGGATCACGCTGAACAAGCGGGTCACGGAGAATATGACGCTGGCGCCAGCAAAGATCCTGCGAATCACCCGCCCATCAAGCGTATTAAAGTTAGCGAACTCATCTGATGTTCTCTTGCGAGACATCTACTGTATGATATAGAACGTAAATCCGATTCTCATCTTTATATATACCTATCTTAAACGTTGCATAATTCAGGCCGTTTCTGATGTCAATTTTGGCATAGTATTCGTCGTGAAAAAAATCAAAAATAAAATAAAATCACAAATACAACCTGAAATCACTAGTATTTTTGTTAGCTCTCTGTATTTATTCAACCCCTCTAGAGGTTTGTGAGGCTGTATATATGAGAGTGAGAAACCTCTTACCCGAGCAATCGACCCAGATAGTTTGAAGAATTCAATATATCAGAATACTGATAAATGCCTAAATCGTATCAGTTAATCAATTTGATTTACAAAATCCCAACGCCCAATGAGTGGATCTTCTCATTAAGCCACGATGACAATACTGCAGCGCTAGAATGTAAAGATCACTGCTATCAATGTTTTTTTCTACAAAGAAGAACTTAACCTTGTGAAAAACTGTGATAGATACGCATCCGATTGGTACTAAATTGACTTTATATATTTAATTGGGTCATGGCTAACAACAAAGGAATAGGCAAAAAGAAAAGTACTTGACCAACACAACAGAAAAAGAAAAAGCAAAAAAAATTGGACGACACCGGAGTCGAACCGGGGACCTCGCGCAAACTAGCAAAGATGCTAAGCGCATGTGATAACCAACTACACCAGACGCCCGTATCTTGGATGCATTCAAGTTTTACATAATTATATAGCATTGAATAAGTTTTACTACTATAAAAATAGACATTTTTATTAAATAGGATATTGTGTCTTAGAATCAACATTTCAATTGGAATATATATATATGTTCATACATCGTTAAGTTTTTTTTCTCGGAACCGATCCTTTAATTAGATATTTTAACCGTTGTTTGCTGTGACGCTTGATCAACTTACACAGGAAACACATAACCAACGAGCTTTAAATTTAGAGGTTAAAGCGCTGAGAACAATGTTACGGCAATTCAAGCCCGGAACATATAAGTGGAGCCACATCCGCTCCGCTTCTACGTACCAATACAACTGGCCTCCTGCTTTGCCTGTTGTTACACCACCACATTGCCCGTCGCGAAATAAATTTTATGAGGAGTTCGGCCAGCATGTGAACTATGCTGCATTGTATGATAGCGTAAGTAGAACAGGATTCCATGAAAACCTACCAACAGCTCCCCATTTACTGAAGATATACGCTAGCAAGTCTACTACAAGAACCTTAGCTCTAGCGTTACCGCTAGATTACTCGCTAGCCTCCTCGGATCCAGCTGAAGCATATTATCAATATATCGGACAGCTAACCGAAAAGTATGGTCTCGCTGAGGCTATTGAATTTGTCAAGAAACTTCACAGCCCGTTTTTGACCAGCCTCACCAAGTCCAACCCTATGAGACAAACGACTGACAAGGGCGAGAAAGCGTTAGAAAATAGTCCTGCAACTGCGCAAGCTAAATCGCAAGAGAACGAACTGAATTGGAAAGCAGATGAGGAAAATAAACAGCTAGGCCCGATTGAGCTCAGTGAAAGCGATGGTATGAATCTTTTTGATCCAGAGTCTTGGCTCACAGAATCTCCCACAGCTCAAAAAATATGGAAAGAGTCAAAACCATAAAAACCAGTGTGGTTAAACTACCATTATGCTCAGGATAAGAAAGACCTACTTAAAATCTGTCGTAGACCATATGCGGATCAATATGCAGGGTATCGCAAAAGTAGGGTTTAACACACTTGCCCACATGATTAAATCATTCATGCTTCCAAATAGATAAATGTGGAGGCCCCTTCTTTCATAGACATAGGTAAACAGGCCAGCTTACAATGCGCGGGACAAACGCGTATCTTTTGTATACGTCGCACCTTCTGTCGACATGGAACATGCGTGCGTTCGAGTTCGGGTCTATATTGTTCCTTGCGACGTTGTACCAAGGCACATTATTTCCAGTGTCGTTCTACGCTCTGTGCAGCGTCTTGCCAGGCGCATTCTTCGGGTCACGCCTAGGCCATTATATCGATACCAATGATCGATTGAAGGTCGTGCGATGGTCGATTCTGGGGCAGCGTTTTGCTGTAATAGCCGTATGCCTGCTCTTTTTATTTCCACTGGCAAACCAGTACGTCATGCTGGTTCTATTGGCTGTACTAGGTGGGTTTGAAAATTCTTGGGGTATTATAAACTCAGTATCAGTCGAGCGTGATTGGGTCATTGTAGTGGCAGGATCGGATCTTGACTCTTTGCGCAAAATGAATTCGACAATGCGCTTTATTGATCTGAGTTGTAAATTATTGGGTCCTTTCATCATAGGCATTGTCGATGGCATAAGTAATCGGGTAGCTATCTTAACAGTGCTGGGAATGAGCACTATGTCGGTAGGAATTGAGTATTTGGCGATTGCGCGCGTCTACCGAGCCGTGCCAGCCTTGGCCAGTCGTAGCGACGCAGCTGCTAATGTTGCAGAAGCAGAACCGCTCCTATCAAGTGCTGAGTCTTTCTCATATTGGAAGCACCCGCTACTGCTGTTCTCACTGTCGTTCACGTTGACTTACGTTACGGTTCTCTCTTTCTCGGGCCAAATGGTTGCATTCTTACTGGCACTGGGTATGTCACCGCAGACGTTGACATTATTCCGCTCAGGATCTGTGATTGTTGAACTTTGCGCAACACTGCTGGCACCCTTACTTATCAACAAAGTGGGCCCATTCAAGGCTGGTGCCACATTTATTGACTTCCAATGGGTAGTGCTACTTTTGACAATGACCCGTTTCATTATTCTTGGCAGGAACCCCAAAGCCGCTATTATACTCGCTCTGGGTGTTGGTATTTCGCGCATAGGCCTATGGGGGTTCGACCTAAGTACTCAGATCATTATTCAAGATGGTGTAAAGGAAGGCGACCGTGGCAAGTTTAGTACCATTGAAAAGTCGTTGCAAAACTGGGCCCAAATACTGGTCTATGTTTCCACCATGATATTTTCACGACCTGACCAGTTCAAGTGGCCGATGGGTCTCAGTGTTGTAGCTGTGGGCGGGGCAGCACTACTATTCAATATTGCGTGGTTCAAGCGAAGTCGCAGGCAAGTTCCACTTGAGCTTCCTCATTAGTTACAATTCTTACGATTTATGAGTTTTAAGAGATTTAATTGTGCCTTTATTGCTCTACAGCAGCAGATCACGAGTAAAGGATCTCAACGAAGGAAACTGTCAATGCACACAGTATCGACTCGTTCTAATTACGATGCATAATTATAGTCAACCACCGAAACGAGTCAAGTGTCATCATTTATATGGACGCTATAACCTGATGTGACCTTAATGTGGCCTTCATGTGGCCTTAATGTGTCCTCTTCGACTAACAACAGTAAATAAAGCATACAAAAATAAAAGAAGAGCATAATTAAACCTATTCATAACATTCAGAAATTTATGGTGATAGTGACAGCGTAAACCTCGTAAAGGTGTAATTGGTATACGAGGTTTATTCAGAAAACACACGCTCTCAGAAAAATCAGAGAAAGCCGTGCGTGGTGGAACAGAAGGAGCAATATCGTTCGAAAACGTGTGTAGTCGAGCCATATCCCCTTGCCCTGAGTAAACGATTGCCAGAGAAACAAATGGACACGGTCTTTGAGCTTGAGCAGCGCGCTCTTGGCGAGTATCCCTTCTTGCTTGAGGACCAGAGCCTTGCTCAGCTCAGGAAGTACAAGTATTCTTCGGTAGATCGGAGTATTCTCTCGTACTATGTCCTCAATCCGTTCTGGACATGGTGTGCTGGGTTCATGCCTTCGTGGCTGGCACCCAACTGCATCACTCTCATTGGCATTAGCTCCATTCTGCTCTGCAACTTCCTAGTTCTTGTTCTGCAGGGCGGTGATATGATCACACCCATGCCGCGTGTAGTATATCTACTGATTGGCGTCTCGTTTTTATTTTACCAAACTATGGACAATATCGACGGCAAGCAAGCGCGCAAAACTGGTACAAGCTCGCCACTTGGAGAGCTCTTTGATCATGGGATTGATTCACTGAACTGTCTCTGGGGGTCCCTGCTAATGGTGACGACACTGAGTCAAGGATCTTCTTGGGCTGCTGTCGTGAGCGTCATTTTCCCTATGGTTGGTATGTACCTGAGTACATGGGAAACGTATTATACCCAAACTCTGTTCCTTGATTGGGTGAATGCTCCAACAGAGGGTCTTATCGTTGCTTCAGGATACCACTTCCTGGCCGGAATTCTAGGCCCACAAGTATGGACAGACCATAAGATTTATGGGACCAACTTGCCACTTGGAATGCTATGGACGATTCCGCTTGCGATCTCCGTTGTCTCCCTACATGCGCAGTCGTGTGTGTACAACGTTTATACTAAAGACCGCGCACAGTTCTGGTCGGCCATTGTTATGTTGTGGCCTATGGCTTTACAGGTTGCTGCCATTATATTGTGGCTCGCTGGTCCTACAAGCCAAATCTTGAGTGGTGGCCATTTATTCATGTTTGGTTGGGCGCTATCTTTCACGTTTGGCCGGGTTTCAACAACCGTAATTTTGAGCCATCTCTGCCACCAACCGTACCCTCGAATCAATGCTCCCATTGTGCTACTTATCATTGGGAGCATATTTTACGGTCTGTGTCCATTGCTGGGGTTGCATGCGTCACTCCTAAGCGAACTGGCATACCTGAGGTTCTATCTCGGGTTTTCTGCCTTATACTTCTTTGCCTTCTCTCATCTTGTGATTTCAAAGATTACCAACTATCTAGGCATCAATGCATTTACAATCCAGAGCTATTAAGTGCGGCGCAAGATGGGCCAGCATTTTAAATCAGGGTGAAGTGCCGGATCAGAAGTGTCAGATCAGAGGACTTCAGTGTATAACTACTACAGGCGAAACTACTACAGTCTAGATCTATCATTGGTGTTTCCAAGCAAGCCGAAGCCCAAATGTTCTAGAAAGTTTACATTAGGAAAAACTCTCCTTTATAACTACAATATATAGAATAAATAAATGCCAAAATGAAGATCTTTATAGAACTATGCAACTCGGAGCTTCTTCTTAACTGGCTCCTTAGCACCATTCCCTTGTTCATCATCAGAGTCGGGCATCACAGCCTGCTTAACACTGCGTGTACGCAATACACCCTGTGTAGCAGCAGCCAAAGCCGTACGACCAATACTATCGCGCGCGGCCGACGCTTTTAAGCCCCACAACGTGACAAGATTCACCACATCCAACGGTGCCCGGACCCCAGCCGCTGAGACTGCACCACTTGAAACAACAACTCCGCGATTGCGCGTGGCTCTGAATACATTTGCAGCATTTGCAATGCATTGTCGAGCATCCCCTTGTACCGCACCAGCATAACATACTTCGAACCGCACACCACGCGCCACTGCAGCGCACGCCAATTTGTGTCGCAAGACAAAGGGAAGGCGTGCAACACCATCAATACAAATCAAATCTATATCAAGGCTCGAGGCGCAGCTCTGCAGTTGCTTTTCTGTCCGAGGAAGTACGGCTACCAAATCCCAACCATCTTCAACCAAATTAGCCACGTTCTGGTGGGGCGAGTCGCCATCAAGTACAAGAGTTACTCGCTTAAGCAGTTTCAGACCTTTTATATTCGTGCAAAGCTGTTCCCACACTGTATCAGTTAGGCCTGTGGCCAGCACCGCCTTAGCTGCCTTGATAGTGGGAACCACTACATTTACTGCAGCAACATCGTAGCCTAAAGTCTGCAGCATCTGTAACGTGCGCAGTAGCACGGTGACAGCGGCACCAGGTGCTTGTGAAACCGGCCACGGTACGTTCACGTCAACGAACATACAGGATCGAAGACTAAGATACACTTTTTTCAAAATAGTTTTCTAGTAGTAGTAGTAGGGAGAGAGAGAGGGTAGTGCTATATATATATATATATGTATATTAATGGAACAGCATGAAAGAGAGAAACACAGAAATTATTTATGAAGTCAATTAAACACACATATTCATGATGAGGAATATTCATGTTTTGTTAGAAGTCTCTTTTCTACAATCGGGGTTATGATTTTTTACAGCCTTAATACTCAAGTAATGTTGCTCAAGTAATAATAGTAATAATAATGATGCCCATAATCAAATCGCTTGACTTTCAACTAATACCATAAGCAGTGTAACTTAATCCAAGCCTCTCAGCTTAAACTCAGCTTTCTTACTGCTAGACCTTAGCGTGGGAAACTATGTGAAAGTTGATTAATTGAACTTTTGGGTCTCATAACAATCAAAGATAGTCCAACAACTATCAACAACTTCCGTACAGTAATTAAGCCTCAGCGGTTAGGCATGATAAAATAGGACACCAAAAAAAAAACAAACAAAATTTTAAAAATTAAGCATAAAGTCGACTTATTTGTAACGCTTTAACCATTTACTATACCTGACCACGGCTCACGCTAACGGGATTAACAAAGATTGAGAGAAACAAGAAACTGTTTGTAGTTGGGGATCCAAAAGGAAAAAAAAAATAAGCATGGGGTGCTGAGCATGCGTTCTACGACGTACCTTTATCCGGCTAGCGAGCGAACCGCGTCTGCATTAATATAATCAAGTTTATTTATATATTACATATAGACTTCTTGATTTTTATACTTTTGATAATACACAATAGCAAGATCCAGGGCAATAAGGCGGCAGCCCAAATGCAGCGCGAAGGCAGCACGAAAGGCAGCACGAAAGGCAGCAGCTAGCCACGAAATCGCTAGTCGGGTCCTGCGGCATTTATTTACAAGACCTTACCCTGAATGCAACAGCAGCAGCAGCAGCAGAAGAAGAACGGCCTTTTTGGGAACGGGTAAATGTAAACATGAGGGAGCGACCCAATTGAAATTATAAAGCTAGCAGTTTTCGTACCGCCGAAATACGCCTCATAGTTATCTGTTTAAGCACATCTAGAAATCGTTTTATCTCTATACACTCATTAAACGCTCGTATTTTTTTCGTGATACGTAGCGATTTCGGGTCCACAGATTAAAAGACAGAAAAAAGACACTAGTTATTATGAGCCAGCCGCCATAAGGACTTGCAAGAAAAGAAAGGCTACACATGTGCCGGCAAAGTATAGATAGAGACATAGATACATAGAACACTAGGTGTTTATATGATCAAGAAAATTGGACATTTAGTTTACACTTCCTGTCATTTTTTGTTTTATTTTTTTTATTTTTTTATTTTTTTATTTTTAATTTTTAAATCGCTGCTGCCTCTTTAAATCGCTGCAACCCAGACCGCGCCTATCAAGTCTCTGGAACCTAACCCACACGTACTCGGCGCAACCAACACACTACTTGACAGAAGATGATCCCTCCAGCCTAGAAGTGGAGTCGTAAAAGAGACAGCAAACGTGAGCCGCGCGCGCAATACTCACCTTAAAAAGAAAATTATAGGTTTTAAGAAGTCATAGCATAAAAAATTGAGACTCTAGGTGGCTTTTTGATCAACCCTCCAGACCAGGGAACTATCTAAGATCGTCGCATACTCGCCTGCAGAAGAACGACGACGACCGCCGAGGGTGCCTTCTGGAGTCGCCTCCCCCCCGGCTACCCTCTCTAGACCTGCCTGGTTTAGGATAGCTAGTGGTGACAAAGAGGGGAAGAGGGCACTCCAAAATACAAAGGGTTAGGGAGTGCATTCGACTCTTAATTCCCAGGACCAAGGGTTTATGGTCTCCTTCGCTTGCGTGGGCTTGGGCGCCAGGGCGGTGGTAGTAGTTGTCGAAAAAAGGTAAGCCCCTTCTTCTCCCTTCTGCACGGCATCAGCTTACCGTACGACCTGCTTCGCAACTCGCGTCAGTTCCTTGTCTGTGCTCGTCTGACAGCCTGCGCTGCCTAATCCGTCAATCGCCGAGCTCGCAACGACAGCCGCGAGTTTGAATTCCGTTGGTAGCATCGAAATACTGCTGTAGCAGCAGCCAGGACAAACAGAGCCCTCAGACTCGGCGGTTTGTTTAATTTAACATTTTGTTCTTGCCTCAGGAGATAGCTGTTTAGGCTTCATCGAGCCCTCACTTAACTATTTGGCTCCAATGACGCGTGATCTCCATCAGAGCATTGTCGGCGTTCACTATAGCGTCGGCAAAAAGATTGGCGAGGGTTCGTTCGGTGTAATTTTCGATGGCACAAACATGCTCAATCATCAGCAGGTTGCCATCAAATTCGAGCCTCGCAAAAGTGAAGCTCCCCAACTCCGCGACGAATACCGCGCCTATAAAACCTTACGTGGCTGCCTCGGCATCCCTAATGTCTACTATTTTGGACAAGAAGGCCTTCACCTCATACTTATTATTGATCTGCTAGGCCCTTCGCTCGAAGACTTGTTCGACTGGTGTGGCCGTAAGTTCAGTCTTAAGACGGTTGCCCAAGTCGCTAAGCAAATGATTTCTCGTGTGCAAACTATCCACGAGCGCTCGCTCATTTACCGTGACATCAAACCTGACAACTTCCTTATTGGCCGCCCAAACACCGCATCAGCGAACCTTGTGTATGTTGTGGATTTCGGCATGGCCAAACAGTACCGTGACCCAGTCACTCTGCAGCACATTCCTTATCGTGAGCGCAAGTCTTTGAGTGGAACTGCACGTTATATGTCAATTAACACACATCTTGGTCGTGAGCAAAGCCGACGGGATGACCTAGAGGCACTTGGTCACGTATTCATGTACTTCTTGCGAGGTGGTTTGCCATGGCAAGGCTTGAAGGCGCAAACCAACAAGCAAAAGTATGAGAAGATTGGCGAGAAAAAACAGACCACGCAAGTCTCCGTTCTTTGCCGTGGATTTCCTAAACAGCTCGGTGACTACATGACCTATGTGCGCAACCTCGCATTCGAAGAGAAGCCAAATTATGATTATCTTAGGGACCTCATGACTGAGGCACTTAAGTCTGTTGGCGAAGTTGAGGACGGTGACTACGATTGGATGCACCTAAACGGCGGCAAAGGTTTTGATGCGTCGAACAAGAAGCCGAATTTGCACGGCTACGGTCACCCGAACCCTCCGAACCAATCCCGTCACCATCAACAGGCCTCGGCAGCCGCTGCAGCCGCTCGTCGCTCTAAGACACCAGCTACCCCAGCTGCCCAGGGTGGATCTCAAAGCCAGTCGGGTGCCGCAGGCGGAGCCGGTGCTGCCGGCGCTGCTGCGGCCTCAGCTCAGAACGCTCCTGCTGAGCCCGTGCAACAGACATCTAATGGTGGTGTACCGGCTCAGAAACAAACCAACAACAACAGCCTACGACCTGCTGACGCTCCCAAAAACTACCAAGATAGCAATCAGTACGCATCGGCTCCTAGCCAGGGAGCAAACAATGCCGCAGGCCAAGGGTCTCGACAGCAACAATACGCAGAAAGTGAGTCCGGCAAGACCGGACGGTGCCTTTTTTGTTGCTGCACCTGAGTAACAAGCAGAAACTAGACCAGAAGCATATTTCAACTACCGAGGCTACTGAGTCTGGATCTAATGTAGCATGAACGCTGTCTAATTGGTGACTAGCTGGCTACCCGACCACACTTCCGTTGGTTGGAAGGGCTTCCTCTACCACGTAGATTCTAAAAGAAGAAGTTAATAATAACAGCAATATTCGCATAGGGATTGGCGTTGCCGCTTCTGATAAAGGAGAATTATGGCAAAAACACCACAACATCGTTCGCGCGTGAATAGTGAGTTTGAACTTTATCTTGACAGGTATAGATTCCTTTGCTTTCAAAAATCTCGTCAAGTTTTTGTTCACAAATCAATTCACTAACTTCCTGAATTTGAAATGGTCGTCTACTTTAAAAACCCATAAAATAAAATCTGCGAAAATCATAACATAAGGTTCGTTTTCTGGAATTTAAATGATGTGATCTAGGACGTCGTTTATTTATCAATATCATTTTATGATAAAGGTTAACTGAAGCAAGTAAAAAAAAAGTAAATACAGAATTAAGCTTTCAATCTTTGCCAATGGACCAAGGCAATTTGAATAGTAATAATAATTCAGATGTACTTTGTACTAGTCGTACTACAAGTGCAGTTATATAAATATAAATATTGCCATGTCTACTACCGCAGCAACCTGATAGCCAAAAATCCAACTTTAAGGCGAAGCCTCCGCATTGCGATCGCGCAGCTCCAGAGTAGCTAATAATCATCACTATAATCGTTTTTGAATTGTTAAACTACAATGCAGTCTATTATAAACACAAATTAAATAATGCCTCACTACCGAGAGGCCCCGCCGCCTCGAAAAGGCACCTCTATATGCCACCATGTTATATAAGTGTGCAAAGAGTTTAAAATCCACCGAACTGAGATCCACCGAACGGACTGCCACCAAAGGGCGAGCCACCAAACGAGGCGCCTCCAAATGGCGATCCACCGAATGATGCCCCACGAGCACCGCCAAACATTTCGAACATAGTCTGGGCATCCATGCCACCACCGAATCCGCCGCCGCCGAATCCACCGCCATACGGATCGTCTTGAAGATCAATACCAGAATCATATCGAGCACGCGCTTGCTCATCACAGAGGGTCTCATACGCTTCAGTGCACTCCTTGAACTTATCTGCCGCAGCCTCATCACCAGGATTTTTGTCTGGATGGTAGATGAGAGCTTGCTTGCGGTATCCCTTCTTGATCTCAGGGATCGTGGCAGTCTTTTCTACACCGAGAAGCTTATAATAATCCTTGCGCTTCGACTTCTTGAGCTCCAACTCTGCCTCCTGCAACTCACGTCGAATCTTAGTATCACTTGGGTCAAGCTCAACAACCTTCCGGAATGCCTGTGCACTCTCTTCCCAGCGCTCCAGCTGGCCAAGTGCCCGGGCCTTTAATCGCAGTGCCTTGACGAACTCAGGATCTAAATCCAAAGCCGCGTCAGCATCGCTGACTGCATCAGAATGGTTTCCGAGAAGCGAGTTCGTGCTTGCACGATTCGAGTAAAGCTTCGACAATGTCGATCCACCGGTTATTACAGTACCACAGGCGTCAATGGCCGCTGTATAACGACTCAGCGCACTCTGGTAATTGCGCGCCTTGAAAGCATCATTACCCGCCTGCTTCTCTGAATCCACAATCTTCACACTCTTAAACAAGGTGCGGGCATCGGTGTTATCCGGATCAAGCTGAAGAGCCTGGCGGAAATGAGCAACCGCGGTTTCTACATCTCCGCTATTTTTCAGAACCATTTTAGCCCGAACCACCAATGCCTCAGGCGTCTGCTTCTCACGAAGTAGTGTGATAGCTACACTCTCGGCCTCAGCAGCTCGACCGTCCTCTGCCAATTGCTGGGCGCGCAGCAGACGCCACGCATAAGGTGGCGTCACGCCCTTACCCAAATTACGCTGAGCAGCGTCCAGAGCATACAACGCCGGTTTGCCCTTCAGTGTGAGAGCTTGGCCCACATTACGCTGCATCTCCAGGAATGGAAGCACTTGACTTGTGGGTGGCGCAGGTGAAAGACGCTCAAATAGTGCCAGTGCTTGATCCACATCACCAAGTAGACCTTTTACCCTGGCCAAACGCGCTAGGTGCTTCTGATTCGTTCCATCTAGGTCCAGCGCCTTCGTAGCGTCCTGTAACGCGTCTTCATAGCGCAGAAGAGCCATTTGAGCCGCGCAGCGGTTTCCGTACAACACAGAGTTCTCCGGATCCACCGATATGGCCTCCGTGTATTTCTCTAGCGCAGCTGTATAGTTCTTCTGCTGAAACAGCGCATTACCTTGTTCCCGAAGCGGCTCGCTCATGACTTGGGTTTAACACGATAACCGTTAATTCTGTCACCTCTTGGAATTTTTCACAGATAGCAGTATATTATCACGTGCCCATGAGGCGCCGCTTTCTGGTGTAGACCCTTTCCGATTGTTGAAGAAGAAATACCCTATTTCCACACTTATTATCCTAAGTTCTACCGTAATCGGGGGGGGGGGTATGCAAAGGAGGAACACGATAAACTGATTAATTCATAGCCGGTAACTTCAATTTTATGTTAAGTGTTCACACATATTGGCTTTGTTTGGTATCGACAAGTGATAGTACCGAAAACTGGAAACATAGTGCATCAACAGTATAAAAACCTGAAAAGATAAATCCTATGAGAATTTTTAACTTTAAACAAATATAGGCCTAGTGCGCACTTGGCTTAGTGTTTTCACTGGATCAATATACTCATACAGCAAATGCCACGATTTAGCCACAATGCAGTCATTAAAATAAAAACAATGCTGAAAATGCACATATCTTGATTACTTTAGAGCAACAGCAATGGAAACCAGCCGAGCCGTGTCTGTGTGTGAGATTGGACACAAGCAGCATTTCTTTAACTTTTACTATTATACTATCAGAGTTGAGATATTGTTTTTTTTTATTACATTGATTCAAAAACATATTAATTGTCCGAAAATATTATCCAGTATTGTCTCGAGTATTCTAATTATGCTTCCTAGCCCATCATACTTTCAAACTTAAGCCCGACTTGCGTGCCTCCCTTCATCGTGAATGTAGGCTCAGTCGTAAATATTTAGACCTTCATATTCGTTTCATAGTTCAACACAATGTAAAGGCCTCAATGGAATCCACGTGAACACCAAACATTGAACGCGTACACTGCCCCTGCATGATGCCCCTGCATAAGACAAAAAACTGTATAACAGATTGCAAATCTTTGCATCGCATAACGATTAACCATATCAACAGGATGTACGTATGTCGTATAGCTTTATATGTATTACATCCCGGACACATAAGTATTATATAGTAATGTCAAACATGGGCAGGGTGTGTAGCGATTATTATCAAAGGCGCATATATTCTCACAATGGAAATTGTATCAATTTGTTCTTTTTAGAAAATAGAGTGAGGACGATAGGGAAATAAATAGTACAGAAATTAAGACTTTATAGAAAGTCTCTATGCTCCCACTTTATCAAGGGGCAGGTGCGTATAATAACGCATCGTGGCTAACTACACCATTGTCATTTCATGCCATAGTACCTTCCTGATTTCTTACCTTGCGACAGTTCACATGCATAATAATACGCATGCACCTCCGAAACATGGACCAAACAGTTTTAACTAACTGCAGGTTCGCCATAATAGTCTGAATTAACCCAGGCTTGGAAATATATAAATGAACAAGTATATCTTTCACTTCATCTCAGATAGTTAAACCTTCTTATCAAAGTTCTCTCTCTTTTAAGTCTGACTTTAACATGCGTTTACGCCCTTTCGTTTTCTTCCTTATATTTGGAAGTAGTTCAGGCGTTGATTCAGCTTCGTTATCCACTTCTACTGGAACAGATGCCGTCTTAAGTGATGCTTCCTTTACCGCCACAGGCATTGTTTCCCATTCGCCGGTGCCCGTTTCTTCGGCACAAATTTCGGCCTCAAGTACTAGAAACACCACCAACACGCTAAACTCATCTGCAAACTCATCCTTTTCTGCTGAAAGTGACAGAAGTAAAAATGCTAGCGCGTCTTCCTTCCAAACTGCACAGAATAGTAACGCTAATTTGTCTTCATTCATGGCGGCCCTGAGCAGTAATGCTAGCGCCATTCGTGCGTCTGTATCGTCTCTTCACTCAGCAATGAGCAGTAACGCTAGTGTGTCCTCACTTCAAGTAGCGCAAAGCAGTAATGCGAGTGTCTCTCGTGCGTCTGCGTCTTCAGTCAATGTAGCATCAACTAACAATGCATCAATGTCTCGCGCTTCAGTCTCCTCAATGAGTTCAGCACTGAGTATCAATGCATCCTTATCATCTATTGAATCTGCTCTTAGGAGTAATGGTAGTACATCTCGTACGCGGGCATCATCCCTAGATGATGTTTTGAGTAGTAATGCTACTGGCCTTTCACAACCTTCAAGAATCAATGAGAGCAGCGTAAATAATGTCTCATCAACAACAACAAATAACAGTGATTTTCAGCCAAGGACTGCATCAACAAGCTTAACTCGGTCAAATATAAGTGCAACTGAAGGGAAATCTCAACTAAACTCCTCTACTTCGACTTCCGGGTCTTCTCCCCAGTCATCTAGTAGAATGAGCGACTTCTCAGTGAACACTACTTCTTCTGCTGAATTCTTATCAGGGTCTGCAAACAGTACTAGCTCAATTTCAAGCAATGGAACTAGCCCTCAGAATACCTCAGCCTTGGCTACAGCGAGTCAAAACAGCCCTGTAAGCGGTACACAATCAAGGACAAGTAGCTCATTTGACGCAGGTAGTAACGTTTTGAGTAAAAATACATCACAGAGGTTTCCAACAAACTTATCTGCCACTGCGAGCGTTCCCATCTCAGGCTCTATTTCACTGGTTTCATCAAGTACTCCCACCAACAATTACACAATTTCTCGAAATACTTCAACCACTTCATTGAACTCAAATTCATTGAATTCATCATTGACGGACTTAGGTGCCGCTCAAAATGCTACTGGTACAGCACGCGAGGTTCAAAATTCTAGCAGAGTTTTGGGAAGACCTTCAACTGAAAGCAATCAAGTGAATGTTAGCATATCTGACTCAAGGACTTCTGCTGCTTTTAACTTGAGCTCAGGCAGCAGTTTTGCAGCCACCGTCAACTCTACAATGGCCTTAACATCTGACAACTCGACAAGGGCACTATCTAGGAGTACAGCTACCATGCCATTTTCTCGTTCTTTGAATAGCTCGATATTCTCAACTTCTAGTGAGAATAAATCGACATTAAGCATAGTAGCTTCTTCGTCTTCTCAGCTTCTTCTCAGCGACAACCGTACCATGAATTCTTCTTCAGCATTTATATTGCCAACTTCAGTTCTCGCAACTAATAGGTTTAATGCAACAAGTCAGTTAACAGCACGAAACACAAGCATTTCCCCAGTGAGCGGCATATTCACGGTTACAAATAGCAGTTCAGACAGTATCAGTTCTTCTTCATCTGGACTTGCGATGAATAGCTCGAGAAGGACTGATTTATCTCGCGGCACAACTCGAATTGGAGATAGCACCAGGGGAATTATAAGTGGCGCAGCGACGGTGGCAAACAGTTCGTCCAATATTGTGGCTAATATTTCTAGCACAATAAGCCTATCCTCCAGATTTGTCGCTGCATCTCAAACAAAATCTAATCTAACATCATCCATTGTTGTTACTGGAGTCACAAGTTCCCGTTATGTTGACGTAGCTAATAGCTCGTCAAGCCAACGCAGCACCGGAACTGCACGCTCAGTTTTAGCAACTTCTCCTTTGCCTAATGGCAATCCCTTGTGGAACTTTACAACAACCACTGAAAAAGCTACCCCCATTGGTCAAATCCCCTCCACGTTAACCAATTCCACTAGAGCTGGCCCCGTTTCAGTCATGAATACCACATATTCAAACAGATTACCAACGGAATCTAGCTCTATCATAAGAACAAATGAGCAAATATCATCTCCTGCTTCAGCAAACCCTCGACCGTCTTTAAGTGGCTCTTCAGTAAATACCAGTACCAAGACAACAACTCAATCCTTAACTGACAATGCTCAAGGAGTGAGCAACAGCGCGGGTCCACTTCCACTTGAAAATAGTACTACAACACTCGGATCAACTATACAACTAACGGTCTCTAATCAGGACTTTACCACTACCGAAAACATTGTTGTTCCTACTGTTTCAAGTCCTGGCGAACCGGTTTCAACTAGTCTACGAACTGATCAAATTACAGTTGGAACTATTACGACCCAGGTAGTGTATACAGTGACTGTACCTGTAGGGTATGAGAGCCCGATAGCTACCGTTACCACGCCTGCAGATTCTCAAAGTACTAGGCCAAGTGCTTCAGTCACTCAAATCAATAGCGGTTCAGTCATAGCAACAGAAGTACCTACAGTGACGACTACAAGGGCTAGATCCACTGTTACTACGACAGTGACTGTGCCATGTACTCACTCAACCTGCCAAGGAGCAACTGAGAAAACAGCTTTCACAACCGTGTGCACTTTCACATTCCCTGTACCTAGTGGAACAGAATGTGCTAGTTCTACTGATATTACATCAACAGTAGTTATATCTGAAAATTCACGAGTCATATCGCTCCCCGTCACAGTTCCGTGTACAATTGGAGCTACTGAAAGTCCTCTGTATAGCAGCAATAGTACGCTACGCACGGAACAAACATCAAGATCAGAACTTTTATCAAGTGAAGCATCCAAATCGGAAACACCTTCCTATGTTGTTGTCACCGTTCCTTGCCAACACGAAGAAATTTGCTCAAGCCGGGGTTACATTCTCTCTACTATTTTCCCAGCACCGAAACCAACCGGATCGATGACCCCTTGCGCATCTAGAGCGGTTATTACTACAATTAGTGGAAACGAAACCATTACACTTACGACATCACTGGCATGTGGTGGGCTTTCGGTAACAGCCACTCCAACTACTGGAAGTGCACAAGGTACCGAGAATCTGAGCTCTACCAGCAACTCAACTGAAACCTCTGATAACTTGATAAGGACTAGTGTTGGTACAATGACTCTGGCCTCAAACAGTAACCCAAGCTCAGCGAACTCCAATACGAGATCAAACAATGTTGTATTTTCTTCATCTAGTGGTGCTATGCAGAGCAATCCTAACTCCAGGGAAGCTTCCGAGATAAACTCACAAACAGTCTCGAATCAAGGTAGCACCAATAGTCCTCAGGCCAATGAAACAACACCGACTCCTCCGAACCCAGTTTCAACCTCTGAGTCCGTTATTACCACAATTGTCACAATCCCCTGCACTCAAGGCTCTTGTACAAGCTTGCCAACGAGAACAGTTTATACAACAGTATTTTCATTCACAATCCCCGTGCCTAAAGCTGGTGAATGTGCGCTCCCCACAGAACTCACATCGGCTGTAGCGGTTTCCCAAAACTCTCAGTTGATCACAATGACAGCAAATATTCCTTGCTCATTCACATCGTCTTTATCTAATAACGAGTCTAACAGAACTCCACCAGCGCCGAGTGGGTTTGTTACAGGTACGGCAAACAGTGGTCTCTTGCCGACTTCTTCTGCTATGATGTCCGCTCCCCAAACAGAAACAGAAAATCCTGTGATTTCAATGTCTCAAACAAATCGTAACGTAACTTCAAATTATATGGAGACAGGACAAAATAATTCACCTTCTGGAGCAAACTCATCACAAGAGTCAGCACCAATAGCTTCAGTAACTTTATCTGGTCCTATCCGCTCTGGTGCCTCTAGTTCTGAGACGAATCTGTCAAACGCTATAGCGAGTGTCACTGGTCCCGAAAATAGTTCACTAGGTGCTGGAGGACCAAGACCAACCAACACTGAAATTAATCAAAGTTTCTCAGTGACTTCTCGAACCTCGGTAGCTTCATTCTCTCAGAGTAACAATAGTCTATCGGAACAACCAGTGCTAATGAGTTCAAGTTCCCCAGGATCCCGCAGCATTGGTACCAATAATTCTTCAGGCAACCAAGGATCTTCGTTACAGGGTGTGGGTGGATCAGTATCATCTAAAACTATATCGGTTCCTTCGAACGCTACTAGAACCTCTGGATTAGCCACTTTGACAAGCTCTTCGAATACAGCTTCATCTTCTACCTTGGTTACTACCGTGAATATACCGTGCACAAATGGAGTCTGCACGCAGACTGTATATACAACAGTCTGTAGTTTCACCTTACCAGCTCCTACATCTGGTGAGTGCTCCACCTCAGGATCTATGGTATCAACTGTTTCAGTCTCCGGGAATAGTAGGATAATTACAGTAACAGCTGACGTTCCATGTACGGTTCCAGAAGCCAGCCAAACTATCTTCCCTCCGACAAACTCACAAAGGACGGAGAACAGTTTAACATCTTCTGTGCCAAACGGGTTGTCAAGTGGTGTAGAGTCTAAGGGTATTTCTCAAACCTCTACATCCCCAAATCAACCTGAGTCTCTCTCGACTATTCAAGGGTCATCAAACATTACTGGCGTGTTCCAAAGCACAGAATTTGGCAGTAGTTTCACTACACTTTCTCAGAGATCAGCATTTAGTGGCTCTTCTTCGCATATTCTACCATCTGCTGTTATTGTTCCAAGTAATTCCACGGACACGGCTACAGGACCTATGACTTCAAGTATACGCTTATCTGAGAGTAATACAACAGCCACTCTGGTATCGATTACCCAAATTGGCCCAGATACTAGAGGTCCTAGCGCATCTGTGACTGTTCCAGGTGCCTCAAGCGCCAGCGTTAGTAGAGGAACTCCACGTGCTCCAGCCTTCTCAAGCCTTCCTGGTGCCTATAGTTCTGCCTCATCTTCCAATGTTGCGGCTCCAACCAATAATACGTCTCTAGAAGTGAGTCAAGGGCCGTCCAACGTGATACCAGGATCATCAATATCACAAATATCTTCTCGTACCGAAGCTTCTGGATCCCCTTCAGTCTCCCTGCCGTCCTCCACAATTACTACCACAGTCACTGTTCCTTGCTCCAACGGCGTCTGCACACAGACTATTTTCACTACTGTATGCATCTTCACAGTCCCGGTGCCCACAAGTGGTGAATGCTCTAGAGGGGAATCCATAATCTCTACGGTAACTGTGTCTGGAAATAGCCGGGTGGTAGCAATTACAGCTGATGTGCCATGCACGGCATCAGCCAATTCAACTCTGAGTTCACAACAAGCAATCCAAAATAGCCCCACTGTTTCACCTACGAGTACTTTACCTAGTGCTACCATGCCGAGAGCTAATACTGAGACAGCTTCCACGGGGGGACAAGTTTTCAACTCACTAGGAACTTCTTTCACCAGTCCAAATACAGCTAGTCCTAATGTGTCTGGCCAGCCTTCACCTCAAGTTTCCATGCACACCAACCAGAGCGGTACCACAACTTCAATTTCAGGTGAATTCAACCCTTCTTCAAGCATTAGTAGAGGTGGATCATTCAATATATCTGCATCATCTATGCCTCAGAGCCCTGGAGGAGCTGGCAGTATCACTCCTGAACGTCTATCTAGCTCCTTGACGGTAAACACACTAGAGAACCCTTCCAGAGGAACTTTGAACTCTCTTCCCGAAACAATCCCAAATACTTCTATTCCCGTTCGTGGTTCTGCGCTCCCACGTGAAAGTGCCGTACCTTCATCAACTATTGTTACAACAGTGAGTGTGCCTTGTTCAAATGGAATATGTACGGAGACTGTATACACAACAGTTTGTAGCTTCACAGTACCTATTCCAACAGAAGGAGAGTGCTCAACATCGAATTCTATTGTTTCAACTGTATCTGTGTCTGGTAATAGCCAGGCTATAACTGTTATGGCCAATGTACCATGCACGGCCCCGGAAGCTAGCAAAACCCCACAGCTTTCAGCACCTTCACGTCAACAAGAGAGGAGTAGTTCAGTGTCTCCAAGTCCTACCAATCGCACCATGACCTCAGTGGCTTCTAATAACGGTAATCAAACCAATGTCCCTTGGAGAACCGAAAGTATAGCTACCCCAAGCTCTCAAAGTGCCATCAATAGTTTCAACATGTCTTCGAATATACCTGGAACGTCTTCGTCTTCATTGATTACCGCAGTTCCTATTGGACCAAGTGGCACTATTACTACTAGCACTTCCTCCATCGTTACTGAATCAAGTGTCTTACCAGGACCATCTAGTTTGTCGATACCGACGACAACTTTGGGTTCGGCGAATACTTCGAACCCTTTTAATAGCTTGATTTCGTCAAAGAGTACTACTGGTAATCTCAATGTGACAAGATTATCAAGCTTATTGGAGTCATCATCATTGGTGCCAAACTCTACTTCTATGGGTCTAGTAACTTCGTCAAACAGAGAAACCCTCTCTATTTCTAGTACAATGAATGAGTTTCAAACAAATGTTACAGTATCTAGTGGACCCTCAAGCGTGTCTATTCGAGAAAATACACTCTCCACAAGCACATTTTCTCCTGTAACCGGTTCAAACCCTGGAAATTCAAGCCCCTCATCGACGATCTTCACCACTGTATCAATACCTTGTTCCAATGGTATTTGCACAGAGACTGTATACACTACCATCTGCAGTTTTACAGTACCAGCTCCTACAAGCGGAGAATGCTCTACAGTGAATTCCATAGTTTCGACTGTTTCTATGTCCGGCAATAAACAAACAATCACAGTAACAGCCAACATTCCTTGCACGGCGTCAATAGTCAGTGGCACTCCAGTTCCACTTTCAATGCCACAGTCTCAAGGACCAAGTCAAATCAATCCCACGCCCTCCTCGGGTGAGATTCCTACCGCGTTGAGTCGCACCTCGAGTCTGAACACATCCATACCAGGAAGCTCAGCTCCAATTTCAGGACTAAATCTAACATCTCTTGGAACAAGAGCATCCGCCAGTGGATCACCAACTTCTTCTGGTGAAGTGCTAAGTACAACTAGGCCATTTAGCGGAAACCAGCAAGTTACACCGAGGAATACATCTGTCCTTTCTTCTTCAATTAGTACCGTTACAGGGGTCACGCCGAGTTCACAGAGTTCACAACCAGGAAATATGCTTACTTCCAACCAATCAGCTCTGCCAAGTAACATTTCTCCGCAACCCACTACGCCATCCTCATTGAATTTTACAGCGAACGTTGGCACACAGACGTTACCAAGTGGGTCTTCCAATACATCTTCCACACCATCAAATGATCATCCAATAGGGGGTTCAACAATAACGGAAATCATAACGATCCCTTGTACACATGCTAGCTGTCAGTATTCGGCCTATATGACTACTATGACCATCAACGTGCCAACACCTACAACTACCGGACAATGCATGACCACAACCGTGCTCACAACGCAAATTGCGATATCATCTGCTACCAAAATTATGAGCACCACTATTTCTCTTCCCTGTGGCTCTAGCATTCAGACATCAGAAACTATGATGACTCCTTCAGAAACAACTCGTCTACCATCTGCTCCTACAACTGCTTCTGGTGTGGTATCTAATCAGGAAAGTACACATTCTGGCACGAGGCCTACTATTTGGTCAAGCGTATCTCTTGGTCCCTCCTCTGATGTTCTCTTGAATACTTCAGTTGTAGCGAGTGGCCCATCTAGCGTTCAATCTAGCTTACCATTTGGTGCACCGTCCAACACGTCGGTTGTAGTAAGTGGCCCATCCAGCGTTCAGTCTGGTGTACCGTCTGGTGTACCGTCCAACACTTCAGTTGTAGTAAGTGGGCCATCCAGCGTTCAGTCTAACTTACCGTCCGGAGCGCCATCCAACACATCGGTTGTGGTGAGCGGCCCATCTAGTACTTCACCAGGTACTTCGTCTAGTGCACTTTCAAGTGCTATTCTTAGTGTACCGTCTGGTGCACCATCCAACACTTCAGTTGTAGTGAGTGGTCCATCCAGCGTTCAGTCTGGTGTACCGTCCGGAGCGCCATCGAACACTTCAGTTGTAGTGAGCGGCCCATCCAGCGTTCAGTCTGGTGTACCGTCTGGTGTACCGTCCAACACTTCAGTTGTAGTAAGTGGGCCATCCAGCGTTCAGTCTAACTTACCGTCCGGAGCGCCATCCAACACATCGGTTGTGGTGAGCGGCCCATCTAGTACTTCACCAGGTACTTCGTCTAGTGCACTGTCGAGTGCTATTCTTAGTGTACCGTCTGGTGCACCGTCCAACACGTCGGTTGTAGTGAGTGGTCCATCCAGCGTTCAGTCTGGTGTACCGTCTGGTGCACCGTCCAACACATCGGTTGTAGTAAGTGGGCCATCCAACGTTCAATCTAACTTACCGTCTGGAGCGCCATCCAACACATCGGTTGTAGTGAGCAGCCCATCTAGTACTTCACCAAGTACTTCATCTAGTGCACTGTCAAGTGCTATTCTTAGTGTGCCGTCTGGTGCACCGTCCAACACATCGGTTGTAGTAAGTGGTCCATCCAGCGTTCAGTCTAACTTACCGTCTGGTGCACCGTCCAACACTTCAGTTGTAGTGAGTGGCCCATCCAGCGTTCAGTCTGGTGTACCGTCTGGTGCACCGTCCAACACATCGGTTGTAGTGAGTGGGCCATCCAGCGTTCAGTCTGGTGTACCGTCTGGTGTACCGTCCAACACTTCAGTTGTAGTAAGTGGGCCATCCAGCGTTCAGTCTAACTTACCGTCCGGAGCGCCATCCAACACATCGGTTGTAGTGAGCGGCCCATCTAGTACTTCACCAGGTACTTCGTCTAGTGCACTGTCGAGTGCTATTCTTAGTGTACCGTCTGGTGCACCATCCAACACTTCAGTTGTAGTGAGTGGCTCATCCAGCGTTCAGTCTCGTCAACCGTCTGGAGCGCCATCCAACACATCGGTTGTAGTGAGCGGCCCATCCAGCGTTCAGTCTGGTGTACCATCTGGTGTACCATCTGGTGTACCGTCTAACACTTCAGTTGTAGTAAGTGGCTCATCTAGTACTCCACCAGGTGCTTCATCTAGCGCACTGTCAAGTGCTATTCTTAGTGTACCGTCTGGAGCACCATCCAACACATCAGTTGTAGTAAGCGGCCCATCTAGTACTTCACTAGGTACTTCGTCTAGTGCACTGTCAAGTGCTATTCTTAGTGTGCCATCTGGTGCACCATCCAACACTTCAGTTGTAGTGAGTGGCTCATCCAGCGTTCAGTCTGGTGTACCGTCTGGTGTACCGTCCAACACGTCAGTTGTAGTGAGTGGCTCATCTATTACTTCACCAGGTGCTTTATCTAGCATAGCAACTGAAAGAACATTTAACACCTCATCGGTGGTAAGTGGGAGCAGCCCTACTATGGCTCTGTCTGGTGCCCCACCTGGGGCTCTACCCAGTACCACTGGCACTGTATCTCTCGGGGTTCCATCCCAGAGTCCGTCTAGTTCGATATCTGGTATCTCATCGTTCAAGTCTGAATCCCCACAGACAAACTCTGGAGCAATTCCGCCTGGTTCGACATTGGTAACAACAGTAAGTGCATTTTGCACCGATTCAGCAGTGTGCACGAAGACTGAATACACCACTGTTTGCTCATTTACCGTACCTCCAACAACGAAGGTGAGTCAGTGCGTATCTGAGTCTACTGTTACTTCCGTAGTGACATTAGGCGAGTCCATCGTGAAGACATTGAGTGTACCAGTTTCTATTCCATGCGGCTCGTCAGTTTCTACAATTTCTACGGGTCCATCGGTTCCTGTCTCCTCAAGCCCATCAAGCATAAGTGAAACAACGAACGAAACAATGGCTTCATCTAAAACCTCACGCAGTGATAACACTATAGGCATGAAGACAGGTACAAGTACGAATCTTGTGAGCAGCAGCGTCGAAAGCAGCACTATAAGTGAAAATTTCCAAGGTTCTAGCAGTAATAATCGAAGTTCGAATTCTAGGGGGAGCACTCAAGGATCCCCATTGAACTCAATATCTGCAGCTACAACAACAAACTTCGGGTCTGCAGCCATGCCGTCTAGCCCAGGTCTCTCTGGTGTCTCCCAAGCGACCACAATGGTCACGGTTAAGTGTACTCATACGGAGTGCCAACAACCTGCCTTCACTACGCCCATTACAATCAATGTTCCAACAGCAACAATGTCTGCTCAATGTTTAACAACGTCAGTGTACACCAGTATGGTCGTTGTATCATCCGCTACAGAGACAATGGTTACAACTCTAACAGTGCCCTGTGGATCAACAATTTCTGGTCCAAGCTCAACGTTACAAGAATTTAGTACAAGTGGAACCACTAGCGAGCAAACATCTAGTGCAATCTCTAGCTCAATGCCGAGTATGTCACAAACATCTTCGAATGGTCCAAGTATGCCATCCGCGTCATCATCACAAGTAGGCACTGCTTCATCTCCGGGATCTTCGAGTATCTCCACAGCAACTACGCGGTCCATGTCAATAACTTCCGCTAGTCCAGGGCTCTCAAGTGAAGGTTCATCTACTGGCATGACATCGTCAAGCTCATTCGCACAAGGAATGTCAACAAAAACGGGAAGCACTGTATCGGGAAATAGTATTGGATCAGAAACAGGAGTTTTAAGTTCCTCAGTGGCAACCCAGTTGACCTCATCAGAAACTATGACAACGACTCCCTCTTCTCCAACAGTGTTAAGCGCTCAATCATTGAGTACAGTACCACGCGGCGAGTTAACGGGTGAGGTTGTAACTGTATCTACCTTGTCTCCATCTACGAGTTGTCCAACAAGCTTGCTCACTTACATGGTGATCCACAGTTCTAGCACGTTACTTGAAGGGCCATCAAAAACAGTAGGAGGATCACCGAAGTCAGGACTCCAGGAGGCAACTGTTAATTCGGAATATCTAACATCTCCAACAATGGCTTTACCTCAAGGTGCCCCAGCGACGGCATCAGTGCCTCCAGAATCACTTATGGCCTCAGAGACAGTCAAACCTAACAGCCAGGGAAGTGTTCAAACTAGTATTTCAAGAGGCTCTCTCAGTCCCAATTCAAGCGGAAGCTCTCCACCTCTGTTGGCTAACATGGCTAAACGGGCAGTTCCTAAGCTATCAGGAGCCGTTGGACTTATTGCGTTAATGCTGCTGGTGTAAATTCACCGGATAGCTAGTCCAAAGGACTGTTCTTCTTATTTTCTCTACGATTTTTATTTTTATTTCTCATAAAGTACCATTTTCCATTATCAACTTTTTTTATAAGAATTATCATTATTATCATTATTATTATTATTATTATTATTCACTTTTTCTTGCGGAAACTATTTATGGTAAATAATTATGGAAGTTGTTACAGCATAAAATCCGCAAGAGACAAGCCTCTACCAGCAGTAGCTGGAGGTTGCAATTGAGCTGAAGATTTTGATATCGTATTTTTCGTCCGCCGATTGGTATTGGTAGACTGATTGTCAGGTCTATCTTGATTAGCCTCTGGCTTTATAGTGGTGAATATTGGAAGGCTTGAATTGGCTCTGCATGCTAGGCATTCAAAATGCAAATATTGTACACTGGCATTACGATAATTGTCACCCTTCTTTTTTCTAAGGACATTTTCTAATTGATTTTTTCTCGTTTCCTGGCGTTTAAGCGCGCGTTGTCGCGCACGTCTGTTCTTATTTTGACTGGCGTTAGAGTGTGTTTGTCGACCCACTTTTCTGCCACTAAGCCTAACCCTACATGTGACCGCGGGAACCCATATTTCAGAACAGCTGGCACAACATGACGGATACGGTGACTTAGACTGTGCTGTTTGTTCTGCAGCCACAGTCTTTGACTCTAGGCATTTCGCTGTGGATTCCAAATACTTAGCGAGTGAGGTATTGTAGAGGAGCCTAGCTCCTTTGTGCAGGTGAAGCGCAGACATTTATGAAAAGAAAAAAAAAACCACGATTGACGGATCGCGGGTAAGGTTACTTGAGAGTTTCACCTGATGGGAATCTATAGAACAAGCAGATAAACAAATAATGGGAGGACATTAAAATGGTGGTGCGGCGTCAGATTGAAAGAATAGTAAAAAATACAAATAAATAAATAGTGCCTCTATCGGTTAATGTCTTGGAATCATTGCAACGAAATCGGGCTCATATGTTCTTGAGGCTCTTCTAATGCTTCATGTTTAGGACTCACAGACTGAGGATTCGCCTCAAACACACCAAAAGAGGCCGGGCTGTACGAAAGCAAGTCTTGTTCTACTCGTGGCGTTGGTGGTGTGATATTTCTCGACTCGGTCTTTATTTTTTTGGGCTGCTTTCCTTGGGATGGTGGCTTACGCTTACGCGTAACATTAATAGTTGTTTGCACCTCGAAGAACGACGGAATGAAATGTTTTACATTGGCAACCCACGCATCTGTGTCCGCTAGCACATGGTAGTCGAACACCGAACCCCACTCGCTTTGAGAAATATGAGTACGATTCACAAACACAACAAGGCCACCTTCTGCATGTACTGCCGCAGCCATATCTTTGACAAGCCGTTTGATCCCCACAACTTTAAGGGAGGTGCCTGCAACTATAAGCAGTTTGGGTTTTCTATTAGCATCTTTAGCCGACACTTGAGCAATCTGATCGCCAAGTGGATGGTCTTCGCCGTAAAGCACAATGTCAGGCCGTAGTTGGCCTATGGCTGTGCTACGCTTACCACTAAGGGACCGAGCCAAGGATGCACTAGCACATTGTTCACAATCAGGAGCATCACCTTGGTACATTTGCGTCACTGCGTCACTGGACCAGGGATAGCCATGCGCACAATTCATGCACTTTAAACGATGTAGATCACCATGAAGCTGAACATATTCAGAAGTATTAAGACCCACTCGTTCTTCTAGGCCGTCTATGTTTTGGGTATAACATCGAAGCAGCTTTTTCTTGTTGCTAAGCAATTTTAACAAGTGGTGAGTCGGTGTAGGAGAAGCACCCAGCGTGGCTTCTCGCAGACCCGCCATGAAGCTATAGAAAATTTCGGTGCTGCGTTGATCCCTAAACAGTATCACATCAAATAGATCTTTCCCCTTCACAAAAGTATTCCCGAAATTTCGTTTAACAAGACTGTAGAGTCCCTCTTTGGATCGAAAGTCAGGAATTCCAGCATTACATGAAATCCCAGCTCCAACAATGAGTACCGTCTTTTTACTTGCGCGTAAGCTCAACGCAATCCGCCGCAAATGCTCCTCCGCGTTGGCGCTTTCCAGCTCAAGCACAAGCATGAGAAACACCAAAGTTTAGCGCGGTTGATCTCGCGGTTGATCTCGCCAAGGTTTTAGCGCGCGCTGAGACCCATGCCGAAACATGTGACCAAAACAAACCAAAGGAGGTTTGATCTTGTCACCCTAAATCTTGGAGAAGCATCCATAATGTAAGACTGCGCAACGCAATTCCTGTAGTTCTTCACAAGATGCTAACTGGTTCAGTATTTTTTTTTTTTACTAACTAGAAGTTTCCTTACCAAGGATACTGTTTATTTGTGTGTCCTAACATATTGCAACTGCTACATTAGCAGTATAGAGTACAGGCGTAACAACACCAAAAGATACTTATCAATTAGATCATTTTATTCAACATTCGGTCTCTTGATTAGACTGCTGTACTGTTTGCTTCGCCAGAAAAGACTGTGTTTATATGAACACCATCTTATCGGTCAGAACACCGCAGAAACCCCAACCTTGGATCATTCCAAATCCGCGTCAGGCACCAACACTAAAAGTCACTGCCAGGGACTGTCTCTCTGACACCAAGTACAAGGACCACATCAACAGTAGTGCGGCGTTCGAAGAGCGATGCCACCAGCCACTGCGAGCCCAAAAACACACACCAATGGTGGGATTCAACCAGGTGTTCGGCAGAGCCATCGCCGTACGTCAAGTAGCGTCAGCATTGCAGATTCGCCGCTTGTTCAAGTGAATGCCGGTGAGCCTAAGCAATTCAAGCCGAAGGTAGTGTCTTTGTATGAGAGGCTCTTTCAGGACCAAAATCTCGGGCCTGGCTACTGGGTAGAGTTCTTTCTGCTGCCTGTGAATCAGGGCGAGCTTGCGCGTGTGATCCGCGAAGCATATCCGCTTGCGGAACACGAGGTCACACTTCAGACACTAGTTAGAGCAGGAATTGCCAATATTGCTGGTATACCACAGGATTTGCCGCGCCCAGAAGTGGTGATCAATGCTTTACGCATCCTGGAAACTACGTTCACTACAACCCTTGCCTTATACACGCAACCCTCAACCTATCCCACCGCCACCAGCACCGCGACATCTGTGATTCAGCTGCTTGCCGGCATAGATCGAGCAGAGTCCTTATTTGATGATCTCACTGGAAGGGTCTGGGCACTTGCATACCATGGACCACGGTCTGTTACACGCGAGGCAACCCAATTTGTGCTTCGCGTTGCTTCGGCATCACTCGGCACGTCTCTTTCGACACTCTTTACTACCAAAAACTTCTTCGCCGCTTTTGTACGCGTAATTGATCAGTTTGTTGATGACGATGCTGCCCAGTCAGCTTTGTCTGCAATCGGAATACTTGCCGCGTTAAACCAATTTGATGACGATGGTGCCAACATTTATCAACAGCACATTCGCGATTTCATTGATGAAGCCGTGATAGCCAAAATGATTGCTCTAATTCAGAGTGATCTTTACAAATATAGTGCTGGGTCTCGCGATTCTGTGTCTAATGATCAAGCCGGGGTTGGGTCCTGGCTGAGCTCTTTATGGAGAGGCTCTGAGCCTACTAAAGCTAACCGAGCAAAACCGGAACCAGAACAAGAAACAAATCAGCAATCACAAAACTACCAGCAAAGGCGGGGTAAAGAATGCGCTACTCTCCTTCCGCTGTATCAATTTGTTGTACATAACTCTCTGTTTGCTTCAAGCTTTGCAACGTCGCCCGCTCTGATTTGTCTAATTGAAGCCAACGCACAGGCCATTCAAATGGCAAACCAAACCAAAAGTCAGTACGCTCAAGCTTGGCTATCGTTACTAGTGTTACGACATTTAGTCGAGACCCAGTTCTCGACACTAGTGGACCCTGCAGCAGCAGCTATCATACATATCAGCTCTTCCAAAATGACTACTGAAACCTCACGCCGTATGCCGCTTGGGGGAATTGTCGACGCTCTACAACTGGGCCTAAAAACTAATGCTTCAAAAAAGTTGCAAATTGATTGGCCGCTATATCATCAGCTCATGACTGTGCTCTACCAGGTGTGTGCGCAACTTGTGACCACTCGAACAATGTGGCCATATCGCTGGCAACAATTATGGCAGACATTATTCATTATAAGTAAACACTTTTCCAAGTGTACGGAAGGGCCCTCAGCGAACCAGGCAGCTTATTTCGAGGAACAAGTTCTTACTGTGCTCACTGGTATGACGCTACGGCGCGACGCTCTAGACGAAGAAGACTGGTCTTCACTATTCTATCGAATAGTACAGACTTCTCAGATGTTTACGGATCTTGAAAACGCCTTTCCTCAGCTTAGACAACAACCACCTTTACTAGCAATAAAAGCCATGGTACAGCAGTTTGAGGTCAAGCCCGAAGAGCCTGATTTAGCCATGATTGTCAGACAAGGTTTGCGTGCCGCTGGCAAGCAGCTTGTAAATGAACGTTTACCACAGTTCAGTGAGCATCGCGAAACGCTACTGAAAAAGATTTTCTACGTGCAAATTAAAAGCGGCTTAGCTTAGCTATCTTTTGGATAGTTATATTTACACTTGCACTTGCAGTATTGTAATAATAATATACATTGTTGATTCATATCTAGAGCTGTTAAGCATAAACTTTATTTTTCATGATAATGGAAGACAAGACATCACTGTTCTTCTATTTGCAATGAAGACATGAACTCTTGTCAATCTATAAATGAAGGAAAGAACCAATAGAAACAAAAAAAAAAACGATGCACTTTTATATAGAACATAATATAAATAAAGCGACCAATATTAGCCTTAAGCCTGACTATTTACAGCCAGCTCCATGATCAACTTTGTGGCGAGTCGCAAAAAGGGATAGGCAGAGAACGTATCGTCAATGGAGTGTACAGATTCGACGGATTTTTCGTCGTTGTCACCAAACCCGTCAAACTTGAAATCTACAAGGTAGTTGTTCTGCTCCAGCTGGTAAAGTTGAATACGCATTTTAAGCAGCTCCGAGATGGCACCTCGGCTCTCTGTTTTAGCCGCCTCGTTGCGCCAACGTACATAAATTGTCCAAATATCTTCCTCAGTAGGGATTGTCCACTCTGCCCCCAATGCCTCGAGGGCTCTATAGATTTCTCCCATCACGTCAAGCGGGTATGACCGTGATCGAATGCCAAAGTGCCATCTTAGTTTAGACTTCTTGACATTGACCGGAGATCTTCGTTTTGTCATAGCAACGCCGCGGCTCTGCATATAGGCTAAGTGATACTGAGGCAAACTTTGTGGCAATACCGAAATAGTCGAGTCGGCAACGCCAATGGGCCCCAGATGGGTTGTGTCAAACGAGAAGGTAGATGGAGTACCATTCCGGCCAACTGAGAGTGGTTTGAAATTGCCTGGTTGTTGGGCTTGCTTTGGCTCTGAGCTAGAACGTCGGCGCCGCAAATCCGCGCGGGCCTCCATTGCTTTCTTTTGCATATACTCATCTAAAGAGTTTGTATTCTCAGCGTTCTGGGAGTCTCGTACCAGTGTATAAGCATCGGTGATTTCTGCGGCGCGAGCTGCATCCACAATGTTGTTGGTTCCTTGCACGGCATCATAGATGTCCGAGCGTGCGTAACCGAGCTGTTCTGCCAAGAAACGGACAACGTTTTCGTCCATTTCGTCAGCAGAGTTAGGGGCGGCAGCAATCTCCGGAAATAAGTCTGCTGCCAGATTCACGCGGAACCAGGGATCTTTAGTGATTTCATCAACAGTTATACGTTCAAGTGGGTTCACAACAAGGGTTTTCTTAAGCAAGTTACGAGCACCAGGACTAACAAAGTCAGGAACCGTGAAAATTCCCTGGCTAATCCGTTGAAACAACTCAGGAATGCTTTCTTCATCAAACGGGAGGCGGCCCACAAGCATCACATATAGAATTACACCACAAGACCACACATCGACCTCGGGTCCCGCATAGAGTCGACCAGAGATGACTTCTGGTGCAGCATAGTTGGGGCTTCCACAGCTTGTTTTCAAGAAGTTGCCATCCGTCATGATATTCGACAGTCCGAAATCAGCAATCTTGATGTCTAAGTTATCGTCTAGGAGAAGGTTTTCAGGCTTGAGATCACGGTGCACGATTTTGTGCTTGTGACAGTACTGAACAGCACTAATGATTTGCTGGAAGAATTTTCGAGCTTCATCCTCGGACATACGGCCCTTTTGAACAATATGATCAAACAGTTCCTTGCCGGCGAACTCCAAAACCATAATGATTTCATCTTTGTTTTTGATGACCTCGTAGAGCTTGATGATGTGTCGGTGACGCAGCAGGCGCAGATAACTGATCTCACGCTCGACACGGCCCTGCATGTCTGTTTTCGACAGCGTGCGCCGGTTTATTATCTTTAGGGCCACGCGCGAGTTTGTGGCTAGGTGATAGGCAAGCTTCACCTTACCGAAGCTTCCCTCACCTAGCGTCTTGACGATCTGGTAGCGATCGATACGATTGTTCTCCATCGCGGTTCTTTGACTCGCCTGTCCTTGGCCAGTGAGTGGACGCTGTGTATGAAGTCAAGACAAATAAAGTAGGTTTGGACGTGAATCGAACCCGCTTAGTTAGTGCCAGGGCGAGTGTTTGGGCGCAGGGTAGCATGACAAGTGTGGGGCGGGAGATCAGCAAAATCAACACACAACTAACGGTTTTGCTTATATAGTAGCAGTAGCAGGAATCTTCGGGTTCGCCGCTCTAGATGGTGGTTTTTAAAAGTTAGGGATTCTCCAATGATGCGAAACAGCAGTACCCGAAATCTCATTAGGCACACGGCTTGACGTTCCTTGTGCTGGACAAAGAGCAATCGACAAAGGTGGGCAACACACAAGCCTAAGCAATCAGATATGCTGCATGCAGCTATATCTAGTTAAGCGAAACATGGAAGAGCAAAAGATATAAAGTATCATCTAGCATGCGTCAGTAAAGTCCGAATGCTAACTTCGCCAGGACCGGACCCGATAACTATCACCGATAAACATATAGAGCAAATAATGTTATCTTAGTTTACAGATATAACCAGGTGTTACGTGGGGTAATGCTCAGAATAGATTCTGTCTTAGGGTATTGGTTCTTAAACCACTAACACGTTGTCATCAATGTTAATATTGTGTAGATCGAAGCAAACATGCCAAACGTGTCACAAAATAAAGTTTGTGCTAATTATACAACTCCAGTTCTTTACTAGTAGGCTGTTCAATTACTGTTTGCACTTGAAAGCGTCATAATATGTCTCTGGAAAATAAAACGAATGTTTATGGGGAACAAATCGGGGACACGAATACGGTTGTGTAAATGGTGAATAAAAAAAAGAATGCTAGTATGCTAAATAGAACGGCAGACACAAACCATATTTGGTCGCAGCTTCTATACAAGTAAAGGAATGCGCTCACGGTCGACGATCATTTTACACAATGGACATACTTCACGCTGTTTCAGAAGCCACACAGAAACACAAGCAGAATGAAACTCATGGCCACATGGTAGTGTCATCACCTCACATCCATTAATAAAATCGTCTAAACATATTCGGCAACCCTCCTGGTTCCACATACCGGCCGCCGTGATACAATTGTTGGAACAAGAATAGATATGCGTGGGAAGCGCTGAAACAACCCTTGGTGAAGCCGTACGCCGCGACTCCGTACAGCTGAGGTTGACAAAAAAGATAACACAAACAATAAGGAATAAAATCAGTGGCCTCACGATTAGCAAGATCAGAACGTCTATTGTACTAAAGTTCAAGGCCGGCGGAAGTGACCACAATGCCGCTACATTTCCTGCGGAGTCTACTAGACTTTCAAGTGTAGAGGATGATACAGACATTCCTGGAATTTCAGCATTTTTAAAGATCAACTCACTATCTCTCGCCAAGTCGCTATCAACAATAACCGCTCGTGCGCCAGCAGCCTGACAATTCAGCAACTTCACAGCCAGACTACATCCACCGGTTTTTACAAGTGCAATTGAATCTGTTAGATCAGTCTCAAGCACATTACATGCTTGCGAATTGTTTCGATTACTTCGCTCATCCTCATGATCTTGCTTCGAGCCCGGCTCTTCAATAACGCGCAGCTCTCCTTCAATGGGGACTAATGTAGACCCAAACCGAGGGGCCTCAACGGTAAATGGAAGACTTAAGCCCACATATGTCTCATTGAACACCTGGATTATACCTTGACAATAGAGGGGGTAACCAAAACCGCCCCCTAACTGGGATCCCGGGGTTGGAAATGACGGATTAAGCATGTCAGACGTTCTATCCAACGCACGAAAAGTTACAAAAAGCAGAACTGTACTCGCACAGCCCAATGCAAGCGCAATCCATGTCGCCATTTGCTCAGGCAACCAGGGAATATACACCCCAGATTCGCCACCCTTACCCGTGCGCGTACCTTACGGGTAAGGTGAGGAGGGGCGACTTCATAAGTTATGACGTTACTTGCAAATGCTCTGAACATCATACACATTATGTGAAACTTTACCACACACATAGCTAATGGAAAATAACAATAATAATAAAAATAAAATAAACTGATTACCTTCTCTTATACGCTTTACATATATGTCCGCCTCCTACTGACTCTCAAGTTGAGCAAAGATAATTGTTAGAAAAAGTATTTCGATCTAACCTTTAGCAGTGCAATATTTTAAACCAGCTTCACCTGTTTCCCCATAAAAGCCGATCCCAGCCGCACAATTTCTCACCAAATTCAAACCATGATCTGGTGCGGGGCATTGCTCTCTCATATGGATCTGCATCTAAGCAAATTCAAGCAAAATAGTCTTTACCTCAAATGACCCAAGTTCAATAGGTACACGGTCATACTCACGCTCGTAAGATGTGGCCAGAAGAACATCTAGTGGCTTGGCACTGTCCATATCTTCTAATGCATTGACCTCGTAGGCAGCCTTCACCGGGAGTAATGCAGAAATGTGACCCTTGGCCTTTCCGCCCATTGTCTCATACACTCGCACAATCACAGAACGCTTATTGTCAGATATGTTAGCATCAGCACGTTTCACAGCAGATACAATAATGGAAGAATCACCACGAGTCATCACTACATGTGGTAGTTGTCGGTCCATGAATATCTGCGGTCGCTTCTGCTTCGGATCACGAACCCAGTAATGTGGGTGGTTGAAAAACTGTGACAATCTAACGATTGAAGGTGTTAGCGGACCATTGTGGGGGGCTAATGCATAGCGGAATTCGTGTTTGCCCATATCAGCGTGCGCATCGGGCGACTTTGGTGCTCGCAGAAGACTCAGGCGCATTTCATTGCCATGTATGGAATACCCATATTTTGAGTCATTTAGTACTGCCACACCGTACTTCCAATCACTGAGATCTGCGAACCGGTGACCGTTGACTTCAAACTTAGCCGCATCCCATGATGTGTTGTAATGCGTTGGCCGACGTTGAATACCAAAGCTTGTCTCATAAGAAGCAAAGTCATTCATAACATCAACAGGAAATTCAACCTTTAAGAATTGATATTTCTCATGCCAGTCAACATGTGTAGCAAATTCGATGTAATCGTCGTGAAGTACAATCCGCTGATGTAGCTTCGACTGGCTGAACTCATAGTATGTTTCGAAACTAATATTGTCATGCTTGCGCCAACGTTTGGGTACTAGATCAACTCGCTTCTCAGTTGCATATTGCTCAGTATCCCAGGCCGGGAAATTGAGCGGCTGGTCCTCGAATAGACACAGCTGATTGCCCACTTTAGGTGACATCAGAACTTCGCGGTCGTTTCGTTTGTCAAACACAGATACAATCTGTCCTTCTTTAAGAGTCACCACGAACGAGCCATTTTCAAGTTTATCGTCGCTGTTCAGATCTGCTTCCGTTGCAGCAAGCCTCAGCGTGAGAGGCAGCTCCTTTGAATAGTGAGCCTCTAACCAAGCACCCGAAGCATCTGCCATAGACCCCTCGCACTCCACAAGGTAGCGAGCTCCATCAGTATTGTAATCAACCGTTTCATAGCCCAAGGCCTCGAGTGCTTGCTTTACTAGCCTTGAGCCATCTTCCCAGACTTCTTCGTAAATGCGACGGGCATCTTCGTAAATCATCTCAATACCGGATCCAGGTAGTACATCGTGAAACTGGTTCAAACAGACCTTCTTCCATAGTCCCTCAATCTCAGCATATGGATAACTATAATCTGTTTTGAGCGAAGCCGCAGTGGCAAAAAGCTCAAGATCACGAAGCAAGATTTCTGACTTGCGGTTTCCACGCTTGATGGCTGCTTGTGTGGTATACGTTCCACGGTGATACTCAAGATAAAGTTCACCTTTCCACGTTACAAGATCCTCACCATTGTTTGTAGAATCGAGTATCTTCTCATAGAACTTTAGAGGTGTGTATTTCTTACCACTTGCAACCGTCGGCAATTCACCAACTTTGTCACTGAGCCCACGACAACGCCTCAACTTCTCTATCATTTCTGCTGTGGGACCACCGCCACCATCACCATGCCCATATAGAAGAAGGGCATGTTGATCTGTATCAAGATTCTTGTGTTGTTCAATGCTGCGCTTTACATCCCCGAAGTGTGCTTGCGCTGTATAAGTGTTTGCCGGAGGCATATGACACAGAACTTGAGAACCATCCAGACCTACCCAGTTGAATGTTGAAAGTGGGAAGGTGTTAATGTTATTCCAGCTCAGCTTTTGCGTTAAGAAGAACGGCTGTCCAGCGTGGCGGCATACTTGAGGCAACTGCGGTGCATAGCCAAACGTGTCAGGCAACCAGAACACTTTAGAGCGAAAACCAAATTCTTTCTCGAAAAAGCGCTGTCCAAGCCACATCTGTCGCACCAATGCTTCACCACTAGGTAGGTTTGTATCACACTCGACCCAAGAACCACCAATAGGTAGGAATCGTCCATCTTTAATAGCCGTCTTAACGCGCTCAAACAAATCTGGGTGATCTTCCTTTAACCACTCAAACTGCACCGCCTGAGATGCTGCAAACGTATATTCTGGATATTTGGCCAGCAAGTCAAGCTGCGAGGCCCATGAACGTGCAATCTTGCGCCGCGTTTCAGCATATGGCCACAGCCAAGCCGTGTCAATGTGACAATTTCCCACCGCCCAAACCAATGCATCATTTCCACTTTTATATGCGGCATCAGAGTTTACATCCTTACCGATATACTGGGTTGCAAGGGCACGACATTTTTCAGCACTTTCATCAACTTTTGTACGGTCAAACGTGTTGATAATTTTGTTCAATAAGTCCAGTGCCTTATGCTTCTGCCAGCTGTTACCCGGGAATTCACGAGAAGCATCGCCAATAATCCAGAAATCTACATTTAGCGCGCGTGTAATGCTATTTGGAACCACAAGATCAGCTCGATTCAACCGGAACGTTCGGTTCGGGTCAGGAGGGGTACCCGTTCCTGTAATGTTATTACAACTAGTTTCAATGTAGAATGTATGCCAATCTCCATCAGCCACCCATTCTTCGAGAACAGGCCATTCTGTTCGTTGGTGCTCGCCACTAAGCCCTACAATTGGAATACCTTGGGCAGTATACAAAAAGCCCTCATCGCTCGAGTCGAAATCAAAGACAGGTCGTTCGGTATACTTCTCAGGCCAATCACGGGGAATTCGGACGTCAACTTTAAACCAATGAGTGCTCCAACTCGGACCAAACCAGTCGCCTTTATGCGCCGGTCGCCAATTGTCTTTGGCCAGATCCATTGCCTCGGCAAAAGACGGCCGCTTTAGATCTGGAACATCGAATACTTCCAGGTGTACATAGTCGTCGTGATCAATGCGAGTGCGGTCGAAGAAGGCGGCAAGATTGAGGTCGCGGAACTCTCCATTGCGATCTGTGAATTGCTTGATCCGGCCCTCGTACAAACTCTCGATCTTTTTGGGGATAGGCACAAAGTTACGCTCAGGGTAGGACATATCAATTGAATCGTTTATTGAGTGCTACCGGGTATTGTGAGGGGATATTAGTTTGTTAAGTAGCTCGAGCGCCCCTTCCCCCCCCCCACCCCCCGGGGGAAGGATTAGGGTCGCAAAGGTCATGCGTGGGGCTGCACACCTCCATACCCTGCCCCGACCTTAATCCACCGCTGCGGAGACGCTGCTACAAAATAGCACGGTAGTCAGTACTAATGTAATATAATACAGATTCTAATTAGTTATTTAGGTGAAGAAACGCCCTATGTTCGGGTACTACACGTTGTCGTGCAGAATGCATGTCACGTTCGGACCAAATCTTGACAAGATATTCCATATCCTTCGTGATAAACTCTAAAGCCTCGCCTTCAACAATTCGGTTACGCAACACCGCTGTATATTCATCGTAAAGCACAACATAGGTTATTCCAGCATTTACAAATGCGTCAATGAGCCAACCAATAGGTGCATCACGACAGTAATCGACGGCATACTGCTCCAGCATAGGCACAAGATATGACAACGAAAAAATATACTCGACTGCACGGTAACGTTGCCCAAGTTGAGTGATCAGTGTCGCGACATGGGCATAGTGAGCTGTACGACCACGGTCATCGTCGCTGCGCGTTTTGGTGAGCAGGTTTTCCCAGCACAATTTGATCTCCACAGGATCCCTGAAATCTGTGAACTCGTAGATCGCAAAACACACATCGTACAACCCAAGCGGATCAGCCCAATTATTGAACAATTCACTTGCCGTATAAAGTTTCGCATTTAGCTGTGGATCCGAATGCTGAGCCAAGATGTCGGCCTGAATCAGGGCCAATCCCAGGTAAGCACGCACCATTGTTGTCATGTTGACCACAGGTTGAGTCTGCTGAGACTGAGCTTGACAATAGCCCATAGCGCGACCTAGGAACTCAATACGTTGAGATAGACTCGTTGCAAGTGGCCCACGCGCGAGATCGAGTAGTACGTCGGCCGCAGCAAGCAGGTCGTTGTGCCTTTGGTGCCATTTCCACAGTAGATTGGCCACACGAAGATCGTGAGCGGCTCCAAGCTGCAACCAAGTAGCAACAAATGGAGTATCCAAGAGCGCTATCTGATTCTCACGTTTGTGGCTCAGATACCAATCGTAAAGCGCAAAGTGCCATACCTCATCCTGAGATGCCAGCATTGCTGCATGAGCCGGATCTGCTGAAGCAGCATCAGCAAGTTCCGGGTGGGGGCCCAGCACATCTGTGAATACAATATTAAATACAGCCATCTTCGTGCGATATTTAAGCTCGCTTTCGGAAATCCCTGAAGCAGTCGGAGCATGAGCAGGAACATGAGAAAGCTGCGACGACGCGGGCTGAGATATGACACCGTTTGAAGCAATACTTGCGTTATCATTGATACCAGTATGACTCGCGGCAAAATTGGCAACCGTGTTGGTGATCGTAGTCGATGTTGGGATTACTGCATCATGTGCAGGAATTTCGAGCGCCTGGCGCTTACTAGGAGGGTCCTGTTCGGCCACATCCTTCTGTCTTAAAAACCCGAGCGCAAGATTGGCCGGATCTTGCTCTGCAGCCACCGCAAGAGATACTTGCACAGCACCACTGTAGAATTTCAGCTGCACGTAGTCACGCACAATATCCTGCAATGTCTCTAACTGGATAGTAGCTGCAGCTTTGCGGACAAGTCCTATACTTCTGGCGAGGTTTGTGGTGTCAGGTTCTTTTCGCTGCTTCGCCTGATGAATACACTCCAGAGCCTTATACTCGAGTACATCTCCGGCCGAGCAGTAAGTGTCACATCGATCTTGAATAACATTAGCAATCGTATCGATGGAATCGCCCTTGCTGAGCACACAGTTTACAAGAGAGTTAATCAATTCGCGAGCCACATCACTTTGCTTTGCCTCAGTAAAAAAGTCGCCGAAAGTCATAGTACGGAATTGGTTCATTCCTTGCTCACTGAAATAAGAGAACAGAAGTTTCAGGTCTTGCTGTGTGAGTACGAGTCGCAAGAACGCAATTCCCTGTTGGCTGCTCTTGGCAAGACGTCCCATAGCCTGCAAGCCTTTATACTCTGCCTGGCTAAGTACAGCAGCATCATCACCGCTTGAATAGCCGGAACGTTCACTCATACCCTCACTGAAAGAGCGGTTTTTATCGAGGAAATCAACTAATCCAGAAAGCTCACGATACAGACGATCTAGCAAAGCAGGATTCGGTGGAATGTCGCCCTTCTGCAGTATAGTTTCACCCCATACGGGTGCCAAAAGCCGAGCAACATAGAGAGCCAGTCCATCGAACAAAGAACTCAAACGGATCGTTGCACCACCGAGAAACCCACTAGCCAATTGATCACGGCGGAACATAGGGAGGCCACCGAAGCAGAAGTAGGCACTGATTGCGTTTTCACGAGCCGAACGGCTAGTGCCCTGGGATGCCGTCTTGAGGGCTCCGCAGCACAGCTGCATTGGACCATAAACTTGAGCTAGTGCAAACGGAGCATCAGCATACTCGAATCGTTCACTAAACGAGCGCCGGCGCACACGATATAGAGTTGTTGTAGTTAGAACGAGGTCAGTATCGGTATGCGGGGCAACAAATAGCACATCGCCATCCACGTTGAAAAAGCCACTAAGCTCAACAAAAGACACAGGTAATCGCATATCCACTTGGTAAGCAACACGCGTTGTGTCGATACTAGATGCCAAGATGCGTCCACTATCCATTACAGCATAAAATGTCAAGCCATCAGCAACGCGTGATTCCGCATGAATACGTTCCTTGGAGTCAGGATCATCTAAGGGTAGTTTGTGAGAATACGCAGCCGTAATTAGCCGTGCTGGGGAGTCAGGACTAGAACTGCGGAAGTAAATGCGCGTACCCGATTCACTGATGGCAACCAGGCGAATATGGGCGCTGTCGTCAGCACTTACAGGAGAAATGGCTACGAACTTGAGTTCTGGCTGCGGGCCTGCGCTGACCAGAAGGTTGGACCGCACTTGTGCAACCGAAAGGTTACGCGCCAACGACGCATTAGTGCCAGAGGGTGCATACGAGTAGATGTGAATAGCGGATTCAGATGTGAGTGCGTAAATTAGGGATGTTGAATCATCAATCTCGAGCTGCAAAATATGCTCAGCATTTTTGCGTACGGTTGAGCCAAACAAGCCACCAAATAGTCCGCCATACTCGCCATGGCACACACGCTGGACCTTCGATCTAAACCAAGTCTCCTTTGCTGAATATCTGAACTCCCAAAGAGCAGTACCTGTGAGGGAGCAGACGAAAAAAATGCGCCCGGACTTAGTTGCACGCACCTGAGGCATACCCAGGCCCTCAATGTCGATGGCCAGATCTGTATCGAAAATAGCGCCGTGCACATCAATCGCATAAAGCCGCATCTCCTTCGTAGTGCTAACCACGATAATATGTTTCACAGTATCGGCAAACACACTGGCACTCGGCTTAGCTACAAAAACGTTCTGAATAGGCGCATGGCCACCCTCAGCAGGAGTCTCGAAAGCCTTGACCTCGCCAGTTCCCAAATGCCAGAAATGCAAATCAGGTCCATGAGCAACCCACACAGTATTTATTGGCGCCAAAAATCCCACTTCAGTATGCTGTTTCGGGTCGGAAACGAGCTGGAGCAGCTTGCTAGGTAAGGTACTTGGATTAACAGCAAACGGAGCATAAACGCGGGACTGTGACAGGTCTGGCGTGCAGTGGCATTCGACAGTTTTTGACGCGGTGATAACATCCAAATCTGGGCGTTGCTTCTCTCGCGCGCGGTAGCCCTCAAGAAGTCTTGCTGCCACTGGAAGAGGCCAGCTCTGAGGCTGAGTGGCAAGCGAGACACCGATAGTGCCGAGCTCCTGCTGCGGATCGGTACGCAAGGTCTGCGGACCTTTGTTTTGCTGCTGAACCGGGGCGGGCAGGGCCATAAACTATACAGTGGAAAAATCGCTAGGATCGCGAAACAGAGAGCGAGGGTAAGGGCGCCAGCACCCAAATAATTTTAGACACAACAACAACACTACTACCATCTAAAAAACTACCATCAAAAAGTGGAATATTTTCTCTGATTTTTGTTTTAAAAGCTTTCTCTTATTTTTTTTTTTGCGTTGGCTTCGGTGCTGCAAACTAGTTATAGAGACTGGGTTTTAGTCAATCATTTCGATTTATTTTTGTACATCTTCGAAATAGCTACTAAAGGCCCATTCAATATAAATTATTTGTTTGGTATATATTTTTTCTATTTGGATGGTTCGCGACCTGATCCATTCGCAGTTGAGCAAGACAGATCACTACGCGTTATTGAAAAAATATAATATACTTTTTTTTTTAGTAAGTATAAATAATCTTGGTGAGGTGGTTGAGTATATATGTAACACTGGTAATTAAAATTACTAGTGCATTATCTAGAAAGACGCTATTTCTCCACGATACAGCGGTAAGCAGGCGGGCAGGGCAGGTATGCTAGTCAGATCAGGCCAGGAAATGTTCGTACAGTAAAAAAAAAAAAAAAAAAAAAAAAAAAAAAAAAAAAAAAAAAGAAAGAAAAAAAAAAAGACTTGATCAGTGGAATGCTGCGAACTATGAATTATGTTTATTTTTAGAGGATAATCGTTAAGAACAAATTGCTTAGCATACTCGAATATATTAACCGTTGACATATTGAGTCTACACTACTTACATGTTATCTGCGAAGCCCGGAAAGCCGCAGTTTCGATTAGTATGGCTATAAGCATGCGCATAAACTTCAATAAAGTCATTTTTTTCATTTTTCATTTCCTTTTTTTCTTGGTTTCATGCTTTCTTCATTTTTCCTTCTTCTTTGGTTTTGGTTTTGGTTTTGGTTTTAGTTTTAGTTTTAGTTTTGGTTTCTTTTGATAACAAGGTCTTTAACTGAATACTTCAAAACGGATGTAATGCAGCCCTTTTTCGTGTGGTTAGCCAATCATCAGCATAAGCCGCTGCCATCTTATTATTCACTCACAATATGAAGTACGATAAACTCTAATGATATATTATCAGCGAATTGGCCAATCCACAGAACTGAGCTTTAGAGAAATAGACAGTAATTAGTGAAATATCCCCCTGTACATATACCGGCAGGCCACTTAGCTCGAAAGACTAAAGGCTAACGAAGCTATCTATGTTTACACACAAAGGTCGATCTTAAAGAAACCAGCCAATTGGAAGCGAGACCTTAATTAATTAACCAGCAACTGATAGCACCACTACGCCAATATAACGGTGGTGTCATCGCTAAAGTATGTACACACACGAATACACAATGACGGACTTTGGTCCTTGCTGGGTAGCCATGGTAGCCACGGTAGCAACAGCGAACTCTTTAATACTGAATATTCGCCCCGCACTTTTACATATCGGCTACGCGCGGCCGACCAGCGGGCCCCTGCCCGAGAGCCTAACCCTTGCGACCTCGTGACGTATAGCATCAGACGTCTCGGTGAACAACAAGCATTGGCATGTTTTCACAGATTTCGAGCAATGATCGAAACACCGATGGTTGGATTACTAGAACCAAGAACCGATCTTATTGCCAGTGAATAATTTCCGAGCCACGGCTCCTGACCTTAGAACTGCACCATGGTAAAACTCTTTAGTTGCTTTTAGACATGGCTCATTAAAGCTACACGCAGACGTGGCCCATGACGTGCGTATCATGTGCACGGATGTATCTTTTGGTATACTGCCCTGACCCTGGTTCTTAGGGTTGAGCCAATCACACCTGGCTCTGGGGTATCTCATGGACTAACGGTCTCACATAAGCGCATGAAATATATATAAATTCGCGGCAAACTAGTGCGCGTCCTTTTTCCCGACACACCAACTAAGCATAGATTCAGATGTTCAACGTCAGTAAAACTGCTTCAGTGCGCGCGTTCCAGCGCGTTATGCGCGCCTACTCCACCAAGGAGCCTACGCTGAAGGAGACGTTTGCGGCCAGCCTGCCCCAAAAGATCGAGCAGATCAAGGCCCTGCGCGCCGCCCACGGCAACTCTGCGCTTCAGGAGACTACACTGGACCAGGTTTACGGTGGTCAGCGTGGTATCATCGGCATTGTTTGGGAGGGCAGTGTCCTGGACCCTGAGGAGGGTATTCGCTTCCGCGGATACACGATTCCCGAGGTCTGTGAGAAGCTGCCTAAGGCGCCCAACAGCCAGGAGCCGCTTCCCGAGGCTCTTTTCTGGCTTCTTCTCACAGGTGAGCTTCCCACTGAGGGCCAGATTCGCGACCTTAGTGCCGAGCTGCACGCTCGCTCGACGCTGCCGGACCACGTCGTTGACCTGCTGCAGCACTCGCCTAAGAACCTGCACCCCATGGCCCAGCTTGCCATTGCTGTGAACGCACTCGAGTCCGAGTCTGAGTTCTCCAAGGCTTACGAGCGTGGTGTCAACAAGAAGGACTACTGGCAGTACACCTTTGAGGACTCGCTTGACGTCATTGCCAAGCTGCCTACCATTGCGGCTCACATCTACCGCAACGTGTTCCACGACGGTGTTGTTGCTGCTTCTGACGCCAGCCTCGATTACTCGGCGAACTTCACGAAGCAGCTCGGCTTCGACAACAAGGAGTTCACTGACCTCATGCGTCTTTACCTGACCATCCACTCCGACCACGAGGGTGGCAACGTCTCTGCTCACACGACGCACCTTGTGGGCTCTGCCCTCAGCTCCCCATACCTCTCACTGGCTGCTGGCTTCAACGGCCTTGCTGGTCCTCTTCACGGCCGTGCCAACCAGGAGGTACTTGAGTGGCTTCTCAAGATGCGCGAGGAGATCGGCGATAACGTATCCAAGGAGCAGATCGTGAAGTATCTCTGGGACACTTTGAACTCTGGTCGTGTTGTGCCTGGTTACGGCCACGCTGTTCTGCGCAAGACGGACCCCCGTTACGCTGCTCAGCGCGAGTTCGCTCTTAAGCACATGCCCGACTTCGGCCTGTTCAAGCTTGTTAGCCAGATCTACGAGGTTGCACCCCGTGTGCTTGGTCAGAACCAGAAGATCAAGAACCCCTGGCCCAACGTCGACGCGCACAGCGGTGTACTTCTGCAGTACTACGGCTTGAAGGAGCAGTCCTACTACACTGTTCTGTTCTCGGTTGCGCGTGCTCTGGGTGTTCTGCCGCAACTCATCATTGATCGTGCGGTGGGTGCGCCGATCGAGCGTCCCAAGTCGTTCAGCACGGAGAAGTTCGCGGAGAAGTTCAACTTCAAGCTGCCCTAAATGGAGTCAGTCTGAAACGTGCATCTATATACCTATGTAAATGACTCAATGCGACGAAATTTAATAGACTTCTAGCCGCCAAGGAGGAGCTAATCATTGTATTGCAAAAAAAAATTCTATGTCTCTCATATTAGTTTTCGTGGGTAAGTTTGCTTACGGCTCTTAGCATCTATAGTTTTACATATAATCATTCTTCGACACTTATTCGACCAGTCTCGCTCAATATCAAAGATATTCTAAGCCTGGTTAGCCACCACGTACTGTTTATTTTTTCTGTTTCTTGCTGCTTGGATGTATTTTTGATCACATTTCTTCTTGTTCATAACTAAGTGACATAGCTCGTAACCAGCTGCAAGCTAGCCCAACAGTTTCAAGGTTCCATTCAATATGACTACCAATGTTATAAACTACCAATATTATCAACTACCAATATTAGGTACTACAAATGTTAGGTACTACCAATGTTATATATAGCCGCACGGCGCTACAATCATTTATTTAAGTGAGCTCTGTCTTGAAATGCATGGCCCTAAAGCACACTTTTGTTCCTGGTTTTGCAATTATAACCTGATGCCCGTTAAAGATCTCGCATATTTCCGTGTCAGCCTTGTGGACCTAAACGGAATTTAACTCAGCCGCCGCTGAAGTTTAGACGCCACCCAGACTATGAAAACTCACATTCTTAGATGAATTTTTATATGTTTGGCATTTCAAAACAACCATAAAAGAACTAATAAAGTCTAACAAAGTCTAACAAAGTCAGTTTAGAGTCTTTAATATGAATGAGAATAAAATAAAAATAAAAATAGACTTAATATGGCTCAATTGCTAAAGTGTGAGCCCGCCGAAGGTGTTCTCACCAGAGTACGTGACGTACAGAAACCCATCCTTATCCTTGTGCTCCTCATAAATGTTGCTCATGAGGGCTGATGTCGGGGGCAACACATCATTCACGAAAATGAAGATTGCCTTTTCCGGCTCAAGCTTGATACGCTTGCGGATCACGTAGACAAACTGTCCTACCGTGAGGTCCGATGGTACAAGGTACTTGCGCTTGTCAATGCCGCTGATATCGCTCTTCTCAATCTTCTCACAGATGACGGGAATGCGGCCCGTGTATTTCTGCCGAATGCGGTCGGCTTCGGCCTTCCGCGACTCAAAGGGATAGTCGTCCTTGAATTGCGAGCGCATAAAGACTGGCTACGGATGGCAATTACGGATTGCGGTGTCACCAATGGTGGAGTTAGTAGGAGGAGAGATAAGGCAAGGAGACGGTGGGGTGATGACTGCCGGCGATGGCGTTGGGCAAGGGCCCGCTCCCACCTTCGGTAAGCATGCTCTTAGGGTAGGTAATTGGTGCTGCTAGCATATGGCCCTTCCATAAGCAGATACTGTGGCACGTGATGTATGATGACTGCATGCTCTGACGACACCACAAACACCCCCAGGGGGGAGCCAGTGGCATCTATGCTCGGTTAGGGGAACGCCTCAGGGATTTGTCGGAGCTGACACAGGTGGAGGCCGGCTGCTTACTAGTCTTAGTGGACGAGATATGGGAGTACGCGCGTAGCAGATGATAATGGGCTGATGATGGGCTGATGATGTAGTTGACTCTATTAAGGCAAGGGCCATGATGAGGAGGCAAGGGTTGACATCTAGAAAGCATGAACTTTAACGCCTTATGGCTACGAGGAGATATAATTGAACCACGGCCTCCACAAGAACAACAGGGGGGGGAAAAAAAGAAAAAAAGAAAAAAAGAGACAAGAAAACAACGATCCGGAGGTACTGCTTTTATTAAATATGTTGACAGTCCACAAAGTAAAGAATATCAGTGCCATTAGCGGCTTCTTAGGCAGCGTCTTGCTCTGCTATTTTACTTTGTGTGTGGGATGGCCCCTTCGCTTTGTGGCCAAAACAAAGCTGTGGCGCGCATGGCTAGATTTGTTGAAACGGTCGTTTGGTTTGTTGCTTATTTCCCTTATTCGAATCACAAATCCAACTACGACAAAGGTGTATTCCCCACATGAGAACCAGGGGTTCAAAGTCGATGCAAACGGCCTACTCACGTCGTCGCTGTCGCCTCGGGCGGTTATAATAGCCAACCACCAGATATACAGTGATTGGGTTTATTTATGGTGGTTTGCCTACACGGCAAATCTGCATGCATCGCTTGTGTTTGCTCTTAAGCGCTCGCTTCGTAACGTGCCGATCTTTGGATGGGCTATGCGCGCGTTTAGGTTCATGTTCATGTCTCGCAAGTGGGCACAAGACGAGGCGAACATTAAGGAAGTTACGAACTATCTTGCTGAAGACCGCAGTTGGCCGGTTTGGCTCACCATTTTCCCAGAAGGTACTGTGTTCAACCAAAACACTTGGAAACACGCCGCCGAATATGCGCATAAAATCTCGCTTCCAAGCCAGTTAGTCCCAAAACATATGCTCCTTCCTCGGGCAAAGGGTCTTTATGCATCTTTACAAGGCCTTGGCTCTTCAGTTCCTGTTCTTTACGATGTAACCTTGGTCTATGAACCGCTTGTGCCAGAGGGCCAGGCGGCAGAGCAATATTACTCTCTTGGTCGCACCTTTCTTGAGAGCAAAGGTGCAAAACAACTTAAGATGCACATTCGTGAATTCCCCATAAGTATGGTTCCCTACAAAGAATCAGAAGAGATCTTTACAAAGTGGTTATATGAGCGATGGGCTGAAAAGGATGAGATTTACCGCCAGCTTGCTGCGGGCGAGCTTGAGTCGCAACTCAGAGCTACGGCAGATGTGAAACTCCACAACTGGTTTGAGCTGTACCAGATCTTCAACGTACCATTAATGGTTTTCCTCATTGTACGGCTTGCCCGTAACCATCTTTTCTAATTCCACGACCACTTAAACACTCAATTTCCATATCATGTGGGAGTTCCCTAGTGCTTGAAGTCTACGGACATTAGCTTATATTTATACATAATGATTCGTGAGTTTGCTGGATCAGATCACGCCCGAGAAACACTATTTTCTTGTTTGCTTGTTTGCTAACTTAGTTGTTGCCTTGTTTTTTGAGAATTATCTCCCGCTTCTATAGACAGAATCAGGTTCTAATTTAACCGAGAACACCAAAAACTCTTTTTGGCCATCCTTCTTCATGTGTTCTCAGTTAACCTCTTGTTATAGCATCAACATCTATATATAAAGGCTTGTTACTTGTTACTTATTACTTGTTGCTGAATATAATCTGTCACTATCACGCATTTGCAACGCGTATAAACAACGCCACGTCTTGGTACTTTGACATTACTGGAACCTTCATGTGAATATGGCAGGAAAATGCCGGATACTATAAATCGGCTAGAGGTCTGATCCAGTAACTCAACACCATTTTTTTTTAAATAACCAAAAAAAAAAATAAATCGATAACGGTAGTTGCTAATGTTTGGTTTGAGTCGTTATCGTCTAAGAATTTTCTACGTACTCTACACGATTTACTCGAGCGACGAGGCACCAGTAATAATATCGACAAGCTCGTTCGTAATGACGGCCTGGCGCGTACGGTTGTACAGGATCGAGTACTTGTTGATCATATCATTGGCGTTCTTCGAGGCATTGTCCATAGCGTTACGACGGGCGCTAATCTCGGCAGCGTGGCCCTCAGCAAGACCGTAGTAGATCGCGTTGGCAAGCGAAAACTCGGCGAAGTCGGTGGGAACAGAGTCGTCCTCGATCTCGTACGAGTTGATCTTGGGGGCAGCCTCAGTGGCCTGCTCCGTGAATGCGTCCGCGAACGAGGGTTGGAAACTCACGCTGGAAACGAACTTGTTGTACAAAAGCTTGATGCTGTCGTACTTTCCAAGCTGCTGGATCTCGTTAGCAATGAGTGCCGCCTCGTTGAACGTCGGGGCCTCCTTACCGGGACCAGCAAACGACAGACGGATCTTATCCCCGTGAGTACGCGAGAGCTGGGCCTTGGACTTGTCACCAATCACCGCAAGCTCCGTGTTCGGGTGCTCGCCCAAATAAAGACGCGCCTGGCGAGCCAGCTGCGAGTGGATGGAGCCGCAAAGTCCCTTGTCACTGCTCATCACTAGAAGAAGCTCCTTCTCAGGGGACTCGGGCTGCTTCACCTCAGCCTTGTCAAACACAGTGTTAGCAGCATCGTCGTACACACGAGAGCGCTCCATAGCACGCTGGGCCTTCGACATGCGCGTAGAAGCGACAATCATCATAGTGTTGGTGATCTTCTCGATGTTCTTGATACTCTTCAACCGAGTCTCGATTTCACGCAGCGTCGCATAGTTTCGGCCAACAGCAATACGGCCGCCCTGCTGCACCGCAGCACGGCTGACCTGTCCCAGTTTTGTCGCAAACATCTCTGAACTGCCACTGGCTTTTTTGTGCAAGTTAAGGGAGTGGTCGACCTGGCTAGTGCTGACTACGTGAATCTTGGGACCAATGAGGGACTCAGGGGGGGTCATGCACGTGAATCACAGATCGTGACCTAGTCACGTGCCAGAGACGCGAGAGGCCTGTTGGTTGTCTGTGGAGAAGTAAATCAACAATAATGTTAAGTTTAACTTTTGACGTTAAGGAAATCTCTTCTATAAACTTCTTTCTTTTTATCCTGTAATTTTATTTAATTTTATTTAGTATTTCCAGTGTAAAGTATGTGTCCTTTCTTTGCTAAGTACCTCTTAGATCAGGGGTGCTTTGGTACTTGCTTCTGTACTAACCTTGGAAGTTATTATAGCCCTCACTTTAATAGTGGCTTTATATTTAAGTCTAAGGTTCCTTTCATGACCTCGAACTTGCTGTTCTTGATCATTAATTGATGGATCACAAACATGTAATATGAATTAGGTCTTGCTACTTATGTAGTTAGTTAGTAGCAACTTCTTTTAACTCGTTCTCTGAACACGAACTAGTCGAATTCCAATTGCAATCGCAAAGGTTTCTTTCGTCCTGGCTCACTCCTCAGATCTCCTCTGTCTTAGGCGCAGTGATCTCAGGCTCTGCAGTCTCGGGCGCTGCTGCTGCTGCTGTTGCTGCTGTTGCTGCTGCTGCTGCTGCCTCAACGTCCTCTGCCACAGGTGCTGGAACTTCAGTGTCCTTAGACTCGGGTACTGCAGCCTTAATACTAGACTCCTTGTGTTCAGCCGCTTTTGTCTCAGTCAATTCGGGCTCGGCCGCTTTCGGCTCACTCTCTACTTTACGCTCATCAGAGCTAGTAGGCTCCGGCGTCTCCAAAGACTCGGCCCCGCGGGCCCCACCGACTTCCGTGTGACGTCCCACATTCGTAGGGAATCGATCGGGATTTGTTGTTGGATCACAGATAAGCTCGGCAATCGCAGCGCGGTCGTTTGCCACGAGCGACTCCTTCCACTGCGTCACACTCTCGCTGATAGGACCGCCGTAAGTAAGCGCAAACAATGCTGCTTCTGAATGGCGGCCTGACTTGTTCAGGAGGCGCCTGGCTCCGTCCACATCGCCAACAAACCATAATGCGTTGAATGCAAGGTTATAATGTCCCTCGGCCTCAGCCTTAGCAGCTAATTCAGAGAGAGCAGGCTTGTTGCCTGTGGATGTGTAAATGAGCAGCAAAGTGTCCAGCTCGCCAGCCTTCGAGTAGGAACTTGTTGCGCGGTCAACGTTCCATGCAGCCATGAAATGATCACCAAGCTGCTTCCATTTGCCAGATTCTCCCTCGCGAGCAATCGACTCGGCTAGCTCCAGCTTGCCAATCTCGAGTGCTAGGTCAAACCGGTGATCATCATCTCGCGTCACGTCAAGCGCAAGCTCCGACAAGCCTTGCGTCTCCAAGAACCGCGCAACTCGCGTAAGATCATTCTTGGGGACATCAGGCAGCAGTGTTGATACTGCTTCATCCACTTCGCCGCGCAACACTAATGTCTGGAACTCTACAACCTTGAGCGACAACTTGTGAGATACCACACGTACATCTTTGTCACACAAGTACAAAGCATTATCGCGAGGCAGGTATCCTAGCAAGAACATGTCTCGGTCGTAGTGATTGATTGTATATGTTTCAGAGCCGACCAAGTAATTTAGACGGTTGGCCGCTGTAGTGAAGACAAGACAGTCGCCGATCCAGATGGCAGAGCGCACCTGTTCGCGCGATAGCTCGTGGACTTCCTCGAATGCGTCCTCAACTCCCTCGTCGTTCGCACCGTTCTCCAATGCTTGCTCAACCTTCTCATAGTCGTAGCGAAGTACATAGCTGGCCTCCTCGCCAATAATCAGCACAAGCTCACCACTATCAGACCACACAATCTGTTGTGCGTCGGTGGCCACTACACTGACCTGGTTGCCCGTAGTCCAGTCGTAGAAAACAACTGCCTCGGAGGTGGCAACGCCAAGTAACTCACCACCAAACACACGCTGCGCACCAGTAACCTCAACGCGGAACTGGTCCTCGAAGTATTTGTAAATGGTTACCGACCCTGCGTCACCAAGCGTGGCATAATAGTTAGAGTCGTTACCCCATGCAAAGTCCTGGGCATGGCCGAACATCTTGTTTCTCCACGCTCGTGCAGTGTAAACAATATATTCGCCATCGCCAACAACGGCCACAAACTGGCCGTTGGGCGAGTGGACCAGCTGTGTGGGTTGCATCTCAACGGCACCTAGGTCCTTCACCTGAAGATGTACTTCACTGTCCTCGACATCAGCATCACCAGGCGCCTTGATGGTCGAGCTGAATGCCTCTAGATGCTTGGCCCACACAAGGCGGCCACTTTGGTCCATAGAAACAATCGGCTCATCGCGTCCAAGGCGCAAGACAAGAGAACCGATCTCAAGGCCAATGGACACGAGGTTCGAGTTGGGTCGTGTGCTCACACACCATGCACGCTCCAAGCCGAAGTTCAGTGTCTTTTCAAGCTTGTAGGATCGAGCATTCCAGATCTTGATCGTGCTATCTTCGCTACCGGAAATAATGATCGGCAGCTCAGGGTGCCATACGGCAAACGAAACGTTGTGAGAGTGTCCGACAAGCGTGGCGACAACATTCTTGCTCTGGTAATCGAAGATCTTGATCGTACGGTCGTCGCTCGTCGTAATGAGATATGGCTTGTCGGCAAAGGGATAGTATTCAACAAAGTTCACGCCGCGCGTCTCATGGGCAACAAGCGTATAGTTGGCCACAGGCGCGTCCAAGCTCCATACCTTGACAGTACGATCCATGGAAGCACTAGCAAACGTGTTGGGGTCCTTCGGGTTGATTGCTAGACCCAAAACATAGGACTGATGGCCCTTAAACACCTGCGTACAGTTCCACTTCTGATCCCAGTTCCACATCTTGATCATCATATCATCACCCGTGCTAAGTACGAGCGGCAAAGTTGGGTGAACCACTAAATAACGAATATAGTCGAGATGGGCCTCGAACTGAGCAACCTTTTCCAGTGTATTGCTGTTAAACACGCGGATTTGCATGTCATCGCCTCCAACTACGAGCCAGTTCTTACGCGCAATGAACCGGCACGCGCGCAGCGGCGCCTTCGTGACGTCGAGCGAACGCACAAGCTGCTGCGTCTCATAGTTCCAGATCTGGACGGCGCCAGTAAACAGCGACGTCAACACCCATGGCTCCGTCGGGTGAACGTCAATGCCCTTCACCCGATAACTCCGCGATTCAAGCTGCTTCTTGATATCCACCTTCATGACAGCTTGCAAAACGGAGGGGCTACGTGTGTTTTTCCAAGGAGTGGTGGTTTTGATGTGTGCGTATTTGCCAGTCGCGAGGTTGACGTGGCACGGGGTACGCACAGGGGGGGAGGGATGGTGCGCTCCATGTATGTCATCACTTATATAAACTACCGGGATGGTGAGCAGCACTAAATGCGTATTTTATTTTGGAAAGTTTCGGCGATTGTTTGAGTATTATAATAGATACTAATTATTTGTTTTAATATGGCTTTTTTTCTTTGGTTTTAATCTTTGGTTTTAATCTTTTACACTGAGCATTCTAGTATTGCAGCTGCGAATTGCATTGCATGATATTGCATGATATTGCATATAGTCTGAGCTTTTACTGTACGAAACAGCATGTTAACCTCATTAGAACTTCCCGAAATAGTCACTATTTCCAAATGCAATCAATATTTGAGTTTGCTGTTCTGTTTTAAATGCCTTCTGTCCCTATTTTTTTTTCGCTATTGTAAAACTCTGGAATCAACAAATGTTACCAACAGTGCAAGTTACACACTATTACGCAATTTTGAAGCAATTTCATAAGTGCATCTAATAAGCTTCCAATTAATTAAATAGTGTCTTCGAACCTACAGAATTGCTCGTAGACAGCAGTATAGTAGTAGCACATTGTATTTTAATGAGTTTGGAGGTGGCACAGGGTTAGGTGTATGGAACCTGAAAAGTTTCGCCCTTGCCCCTAATATTTTTTTCAATCCTAGCTACCTGCGGTGGTTGTAGTCTCCAGCATTGTCAATGGATTCCCACAAATCGCACCGTGCGGCTAAGGACCCGACTTCATCCAAAAAGGTCAAGTCCCACGCCAATGGCTACAACGCCAGGGCGTTTGCAGTCGCAAACCCGGGAAAACTTGACAAAATGGCCCGCCGGTCAGTGGACATTGGCGAAAAGCGCTTCCACGCACCAATGGTCGACCGGACTCCGGAAGAAGCACCGCCTGTAATGGTTGCTGTTGTCGGCCCAAAGGGTGTGGGCAAAAGTACGCTCATTAAAAGCTTGGTTAAGCGGTTCACGAAGCACAGCGTTGGTGAGTTAAATGGGCCTGTAACTGTAGTGAGTGGCAAGAAGCGCCGCGTAACATTCTTTGAATGCCAAACCGATCTGAATTCCATGGTTGATATGTCTAAAGTTGCTGATCTTGTTTTGCTTATGATCGATGGGAATTTCGGCTTCGAAATGGAAACTATGGAGTTCTTGCAAATCGCCTCTGTGCACGGCTTTCCGCGTGTTCTTGGTATAATGACCCATCTTGACTTGTTCAAGAGCCAGAGCAAAATGCGTGCTACAAAGAAATCTTTGAAACAACGTTTCTGGACTGAAGTATACAAGGGAGCCAAGCTCTTTTATCTTAGCGGAGTTATGAATGGGCGATACCCAGATCGGGAGATTTTGAACTTGGCTAGATTCATTTCTGTGATGAAATTCCGGCCTCTGAAATGGCGAAACGAGCATCCCTATCTCATTGCCGATCGATTCACTGACTTGACTCATCCGCGTCAGATCGAGGCTGATCCAAAGGTCGATCGCCAGGTTGCCCTTTATGGATACCTTAGAGGAACGCCATTAAAGCCAGGTCAAAGTGTGCATATTCCTGGTGTGGGTGACAGTATTGTTAGTGAGGTCGAGAAGCTACCCGACCCATGTCCTACACCCATGGCGATCCGCCGTGAAGAAGGCAAAGAAGGAAAATCGGGCCGGCGGCGTTTGGACGACAAACTCAAGACTATTTATGCACCCATGTCTGATGTCGGTGGTGTAATGATCGACAAGGACGCTGTATACATTGATGTGGGTCACCAAAACTTCGATCCTAATTCAGAGCTACTTGGTCTTGGAGAGCGCCTCGTCACTGACCTGCAGAAGTCACAGCGTGCACTTGATGAGTCTGCTGGGGGTATCCAATTGTTCTCAAACACAGACGCAGTGCAAGATCTCGAGGATGTTGCTGATGATGAAGCTGCATCCGAGGATGAGGATCCTAGCGGTGACCGCGGACGTACGAGCCTACGACATACAAAGTCTTATGACGAGCCAGCAGCAGTAGTTGGTCCCGAGACTGAAGAACTACAGTTTGCGTCAGACTCGGAAATCGACGATTTTGACCCTGACATGCATGCTGATGCCGATGCTAGTGAGTTGAAGTGGAAAGATAAGTTTTCACCTGCAAACTACGCACGTAGGCGACCGCTAGCTCGACTCATTTATTCTGACTTGAGTCCTGAGGAAGTTCTGCGCGAGTGGCATAAAACGAATACTCCGGACTCGAATACTAATGAAGTCGAGGAAGATATTGAGGCCGAAGACGAGGACGAGGACGACTTTTTGCAGGTTAAGAAGTCGAAATCTGAGCCCGAGTTGCCGCGGGTACGATATGACGAGTCTCTTGATGTCGACGTGGCGGCACTAGACGACTTGTTCTACCGCGAAGTAAGGCCTGTTTCAGAGACTGCGGAAACTGACGAATACGAAGACGAAGAAGGTGGAAGTGATTTTGAAGATCTCGAAGCTGGAAGCGGTGACTCTGGTGATGAGTCTGTAGATAATTCTGAGTCGAAAGAAGTTGAAGATAAGCGCATCAAGTCGATCGAAGAACAGCGTGAAGAGAACGCGCGCAAAAAGGAGCAGATGCGTCTTCAATTCGACTCCGACGAAGAAAAGGCGGACCCTGAAGAAGACGAGAGCGCCGAAACATGGTACGACAAGCAGAAAAATCGCATCGCGAAGCAACTCGACCTTAACGAGACGGAGCTTGCGTCTTTAGATGAGGCAACACGCCAGCAGATCGAGGGGTTCCGCGCTGGAAGTTATGTACGGCTTGTTTTCAAGGAAATGCCGTATGAGCTAGTGGAATACTTTAATCCCAAGTATCCCGTCATTGTTGGTGGCCTACTGCCGAACGAGACCCGATTCGGATTTTCTCAAGTACGTATCAAGAAACATCGATGGCATCCGCGTCTTTTGAAGACAAACGATCCACTTGTCATGTCACTAGGGTGGAGACGTTTTCAAACATGTCCAATTTACACGACGTCAGATTCGCGTACACGTACACGAATGTTAAAGTACAGTCCTGAACATATGTTCTGCAATGCGACAATGTGGGGCCCGCTTGTATCGCCAAACACAGGCTTCGCGTGTTTCCCCAGTGTAAACGAGAAGGATGCTGGAGCCAACTTCCGAGTCAGCGCCACGGGAACGGTTGAGGAAGTTGACCAAGAAGTTGAGATTGTTAAGAAGTTGAAGCTGGTTGGTCACCCAATGAAAGTGTTCAAGAACACAGCGTTCATTAAGAACATGTTCCAGTCGACGCTCGAGGTTTCGCGATTTGAGGGCGCTCAAATAAAGACTGTGAGTGGCATACGAGGCCAGATCAAGCGGGCATTGACAACAGAAGGTACATTCCGAGCCACGTTCGAGGACAAGATTCTTCTCTCAGACATTGTTCTGCTCCGTGCATGGTGGCCCGTGCAGGCGCGCCGGTTCTACAACCCAGTCACATCGTTGCTGTTGGAAGATAAGACACAATGGCAAGGTATGAGGCTTACGGGAGCAGTGCGATATGAGAAGGGTCTGCATGCACCTCAGAAGGCTAACTCTGACTATGGACAAAAGGTTGTGCGCGAAGTTCGTGAATTCAAGCCATTGCAAGTTCCGAAGCAGCTGCAGAAACAACTGCCATTCCGATCGCAGATCCACCAGATGAAACCGCAAGCTGAGAAGCCATATATGGCGAAACGGGCGGTTGTTGTTGATGGCGAGGAGAAGAAGCTGCGCGACATGATGGTGAAGATTAACGCGGTACGCAATGAAAGGGAAGAAAAGCGTACAGCTAAAAAGAACGAACAGAGAGCCAAGATGGCGAAGGAGCAGGCCAAGCTTGATGCCGTTCGCGAGGAGCGTCGTAAGGAACAGCGGAAAGAATATTTTGCGAACGAGGGCCGTAAGCGGGCGGCTGAAGAGAGCGCAGCAATCAAGCGCTCTAAAAAGAATTAAACCGGTGTTTATTTTTTTTTTCCATTATTGAAAGGTAACTAACGGTTTAGACATAGTTGGTTTAAACACATATTAAACGTGGATAGTATCCGTTTAAGCGGACAGCTTAAACTTAAACATAGTTGGCCAAATACTTGATTCCCTCGCCATATCCTGTGCGCATGGTGATAGAGCACATAAACAGCTCAATGGGCCGGGTTCCAGGAGGTAGCTCCTGACTGGCATCCTTGCCAGTTGTCTGCCATAGGCCAAACTCCTGGCGGATCTCCTCCTCACTAACAGCACCTTCCTTATCGATCTTGTTTCCAAGTACAACAAATGGTGTAGTCTGGAGTTCGGGGATCTCAAACAAAGCATCGAGCTCAGCCTTGGATTCAGGGAAACGCTCTACATCAGCGGCATCAATGATGTATACAATGCCGCTGACTTCAGGCAAATAATCTTTCCAAACACGGCGGGCCTGGACGTGGCCACCCAAGTCAAAAGTTGTGAAACGTACATTGCCAATCTGCAGCTCCTCGCTAGTCGGGTGCGTTGTAGGCACAAAAGCAGCCATGCGGTCCGTCTTAAGGACGTGCAACAACGTAGTCTTTCCGGCATTATCTAGGCCGAGAAAGAGTAGCTTGCCGTGCTTGTTCATCAGTCCAAGACTGTAAAGCACATCATAAAACCAGTTCACAATAAACATCGCCCTAAATGTCGATGGTAAGTGTTAAACACGCAAAAGATACGATTGTTTAGGATTGAGGTTCTGGAAAGGCAGTAGTGACGTTGTATTGATGACATGTTGCTGACTCAGTCTATTGATGATGCCTAACCGCGTTGAGCGCAAATGTCACACATACACAGACACCCATAAACATACAGCAGGGCTTGCTTAATATCTAGACAAGAATCATTCACTAAACCATGAGTTAATCCGTGTGTTGCGTTTTTTTTATTCATAAGCCTAGGGGTCAAGACAATGGGTTGCTCATATGAATTGATCTAATGGTAGCCTAAAAACTATATGAAATGAGGTTAAATGTGTCTATTATGATGTCTATCTATTACGATCTAGTCTCCAATGATCTAGTCTCCCATGATCTAGCCTAAAATGAATTATTCTACAATGAACCAGCGTTCTATTACGATCAAGTAGTGTTGATCGCCAAATCGTGGACATTGATGCGAGCCAAAGTCCCTGCTAAGGCTATGCTAATTGTGGATCCGAGGTGATCATGATAAATGAATTCATATCAAGCATAAATAGGTATACACTTGTAATGTGCAGCTTTGATTGATTCAGCAATCTTCAAACAGTGCCTGTTACTTGTCGTACTTTAATGGTTTGAGCTCAATTTATAACGACTAGACATTTAGCCGGCATGTATTGTATGGACGTATGTGCGAAGGTGGCAGCCACTCTAAAAGCCACCATAGCCGCCGCCCGAGTTTCCACCATAGCTGTTGTTTCCGCCGTAGTTATTGTTGCCTCCGAAGTTGTCGCGGCCACTGCCGAATTTATCGCTACCGCTACCACCAAAGTTGTCGCGACCACCACCAAAGTTATCGCGGCCGCGTCCGTAGCTATTGTTGCCACCAAAGTCATCATTACCACTTCCATAGCTGTTTTTACCGCCAAAATTATCGCGGCCACCTCCATAGTTGTTGTCACCGCCAAAGTTATCACGGCCACCTCCATAGCTGTTGTCACCGCCAAAGTTATCACGGCCACCTCCATAGCTGTTGTTACCGCCGAAGTTATCACGGCCACCTCCATAGCTGTTGTTACCGCCAAAGTTATCACGGCCACCTCCATAGCTGCTGTTACCGCCAAAGTTATCACGGCCACCTCCATAGCTGTTGTCACCGCCGAAGTTATCACGGCCACCTCCATAGCTGCTGTTATCGCCTAAGTTATCACGGCCACCTCCGTAACTGTTGTTACCATTGAAGTTATCACGGCCACCTCCGTAGCTGCTGTTACCACCGAAGTTATCACGGCCACCGCTGTAATTGCTGCTATCACCGTACCCAGAGTTATTGCCTGAGTTTTCTTCTTTGTGGTGATGGCGGTGATGATGTTCTTCACGACCTTTGCCGCCAGACGAGTTGGAGTTACCATAATTGTCGTTATTGCTGAACTTGGCGTCACCACCGCCAAACTTGTCAACTCCAAACTGGTCTCCGCCGCTACTGAAATTGTCTCGGCCTCCGTAGTTGCTATTGGAGCCGCCGCCAAAACTGCTGTTTGAGCTCTGCCCTCCGTAATTGCTATTAAAGCCGTCTCCAGAACTGCTGTTGGAGTTCTGTCCTCCGTAATTATCATTGCCGTAGTTCTGTTGTTTGTTGTTCTTGTCACCATGCATTAGCTTGCCCAAAAAGCCTTCGGACTTACCCTGGTGTTGTTGTTGGTTGCCATATCCGCCTTGGCCACTACCGTAGCTGTCGTTACCGTAGCCTTGGTTACCACCAAAAGACTGGTTGCCTCCTTGGTTACCGTAACCGCCCTGGCCTCCGCCATAGCCTCCCTGGTTTCCACCATATCCGCCCTGGTTGCCGTCAAACTTCTTATGCATGAACCCAGAAATCATACCACCGATTCCATTGCCTCCCTGGTTTCCCTGGCCACCAAGCAGCTGTTCATCGACTTTCTGTTCAATCTTCTGTCGAATTTGATCACTAAATCCACCTCCGTTGTTACCGTTCATTACTTAACGTCTCTTTGCGTTGAGTTCGACTTGTGGCTGAGCTGACGTTTATATATATATGCACACGAAGCGGCAACCAACGATCATTACATTACACGCTACGTCTAGCAACAGCACGTTAAGCGGTGGCACCAGGTTACACCCCTGCCCTGTTACGCAATAGCTCAGGCGTTTATTGGAGCAGGAACGGGCGTTCCAACGTTTCATCTAGTCAGCAACTTCTCAATTATGTACGATGCTAGTGTTTCTTGCTAGTGTTTCTTTTTCTTCCTCCTTTTTTATTCTTCGCAATTCTTATCCCTTTGTTTAAAACTGTGGATGGCTTTTGGGCTCAACGTCATTGAAGACCCTTACCCGTCGTATACGCAGGCGAGTTTTATCATACCGAGCTTCAGCAGTTTGCCTAATAAATAATAATCTTCTGGGTATGAAATAGGTACCCAGCGACACGTCTTTGGGTTATTATTCTTGTAATATGTATTTACATATATTTATATGTATTACTTTATGTCAATTTACGCTAGTAGTCTATATGCTCCTTAGACTTCATGTCATTGTGCATAGATTCAGCAATTCATGTAGGCACACGTCATATCTTAAATAGAAACCCTTTTCTAAGAGACATGTTGCTATCTTATATAGTTCTTGTTTACAGTGTGATGCATTGTACGTATTCTAGATTGCGATTGGAAAAAGTCTTTAGGTATTCTTTGCTACATCAACATACTGTCGTCCCCTTCAGCACAGTCATAGTCATTGTCGAATGAATCGTCATTAACACTCTTTGACTGGCACTTGTTCACCTGCACTTTTTCGTCCTCGGCTTCCGAACAGTCTGAAGATGCATTTGGTGTGCTTGGTATCACATCTTCTATCAGTCTACATAGATTTTCTTTGTACTTCTCGTACAGGAAGCCACTCTTCAGAAAATCTTCAGTCAGCGTGTCTTCAATTTCCTCTAGCATTTCTTCGATAAACTCTGTCTTACGTCCGCCTAACCATCGTAATTGGTCCTCAAGCAGAAGCAGAGTATGATTCTTCTCCTCTTGTGAACCGTATTCATGGTTCTCAATTATTTTGCGGAACTCATCAACAAATCTAGGCTTTTGCTTCGGCTCACAAGGGCAAGACATTTTGGTCATTGGAGGAGCACGCATCAATGCTTGGTTTGCCATCTTCTCTTGAGCCTGAAGACGTTGAATCTCCAATTTCAACTTCTCCCGTTCTTCAAGATCTGCTACTCGCTTTTCAATTACTGTAGTTTTGTATGCTTCATGTTCAAGTCGTAGTTGTCTAAGCTCGAAGTATATTGAGCTATATTGATTGGCCATTAGTCGCATATACTTATCGAACTCTCCCCTCATGACATACTGTGCTTCCAGATTCGTCGTTGGTGCACACCCCTCCGTATGTTGTTTGGCCTGGTTTGGCAGATTTCTCACCTTGAACCCCGACATCTCCTGGGAAATTTGGAGCTGTCTTACTTGAGCCTGGGTCAGTTCCAGCTTGGTTGCTAGTGCTTGATACTTTTCGGCTGCGAAATCACTGAACGTGTTACTCATTATACTACTTTTAACAACTTAATATATCTTGAATTTATCCTTTTATATACTCTACATAGCGTGGCCTGGTGACCCGATTCGGTATTTCACGCATATTACCTATTTTGGGAATGTTAGCTACGTTTAAGAAAGTGTAATTTATAAAATAGGCCAAGCACTCCTTGAACCAACTGAGCCTAAATTCGTAAGTATACGCCAGGATAGAAACAGGAGGTTCCAGGTTCCTTGAAATCAAGAAAATTGGCCACATCGATCTCCACCAAGTGTATTAACAACGCCTGGAAAGTAAAATATTCTATTTTGCGTCAGTTATTTATTTATACCTTTTTTTTTTATTTCATTTAAATTCATAACAGGTTTCTATGAACAATCTCTGCCTCCCCTTAAAGTTATGTCTCATTTCTCGCTTATCTACTAGTACACATCTGCCGGTCTGCAGCTTATAAGCAGCAGGGCGAGTAGATCACGATGTTGTTATATTAGCCCCATATAAACCCCTACCCAGTACCACCTAACAAAAGCTGCATAACAAGACTGATCTACCGACTCCCCATTTGCATAGCCGCTCGGCCCAAAAATGGTGCTGTTCAAGCGCAAGGCCGTCACAATCCCACCATCGCGGCATTCGCCTACGGATCCCGATCAGGACGTCTGGTTCATTCCGGAAACGCTCGAATATTTTGTAACTTATGATTCCTACTTGGACCGACTGGATTTCTACAATCAAAAGAAGTTCATTTGCGAGCTTTCCGGCGCGTCCTGTCTTACTTATTTTGACGCTCGTGCAAAAGAGATTTCCGAGACTGAGAACGTCCTACAACGCTTCCCGGAGCCTTTGAAAAAGCCCATTTTAGAGAAAGTGCATTTCTCCTTAACAACCCGCCTCGACCAGTTGGTGGATGAGGTCTATGGCCATATTCGGGATAAGTTTTATGTTGGTGAGATTGTCACTGTCCGATTCGAGGAGCAGCGTGTTAAGGCTGAGGTCATTAAGGCTGAGAATGGACTTTACCAAGTTGATGATGGTAAACGCATTTTGGAAGGTGACGCCACTCAGCTGCTTCGTGATCGTAAACTTGTATCTAAGCTCACGCTCAGGGCGTTTATAAAACATGCTGCCAGCCGTGAACAATGGTCCGGCTCTCCTTGGGTTGCCCGATCCGAGTATGTTAAGACATACGCGCTTCCCACTCAAATGAGCGCGGAGGTAAGCCGTGTTTATGAGCAGCGCGCTGCAGAGCTTGCTGCTGAAGAGACGCCTCGAATTAAACGGTCTGATCGTGTCGAGAAAATCCCAAAAGATGGTTTCAAACACATAGAAACCTCGTTTCGTGATGATGATCTCTTCCATTTGGCTCACCTTTGTGGGGACGAGGAGATTCATAGCTTTATAGATGCACAACAGCAGCTTAGGCCATGGCCAAAATGGCACAAAGATGAGCGTCTTAACGAGCTAGAAGAGCATGGCCAGATCAGCCATGTCATGGAAACTTGGCTGTTCTCGCATCTGTACAATGATTTTCTCGACATTGAATCTAGTCAATTGCTTACATTTGATGACTTTATTGATGGTTTAAGGAAATCTGATGTACCGCAAGTGATTGCAGATCTTCATAAGGCCACGTTGAGCCAATTGGTACCTGAGGGCGACACCGAACTTAGTGTGTCCCTACCTATGGCTATGAATGACGAGCCAGTGAAACGTCCCCGATCAGTGGGACGCCCACCAAAACGACGACGTAAGAAAAGAGATGATGACCTTAAGGAAAGCGCTGAACCTGAAGAACCTAAGGACAGTAATAATGACGACAAAGAAGATGAAGATGACATGAGAGATGATTACGACGAGATTAAAGAGGAAACAGCTGATCCTTCAGAACCTGCAGAGTCTGTAGAGCCTCAGGATGATCAACAGTCCGAGTCTGAGGTAGCTAGTTCTGCTGAGCCTCCAGAAGCAGCTCTTCTTACTATCGATGGTAAATCTTGGATAGAGAGAATTGGGGAGCGTAGCTACGACAATGGGGGTTGGCAGCAACTTCTTACATGTGTGTTACATGAGTTTGAGGCCCACAGGGAAGCTCACCCCTATACGACAGAGGCACTTGCAGTGCTTTCGCCCACAGCTGGAGAGTTGCCGACTTTGGAAGCCGCTGCTGAAGCTTACAAAAACTTGTCATTTTCGTTGCGTGTGCATGCGCTTCTAGTTCTTATTCGCGCTTTGTATGGATCTCCGTCGTTGCGTGAGTTTCTGGATAGTCGGTTTGAGCAAGCAAATAAGCTACGTCGACGAAACCTTGGTAGAGATGTGCGTATTATTCACGAAAACCTGCGAAATTTACAAAAGCTGTCCTCTAGAAGACGCAAATTGTATGATGAGGAGCTGGAAGCACAACTAGAAGCCGGAGCTACTCAAAAGGATGCGATGGCAGCAGCTAAAGAGGCTGCTGATGCAATTGATGACGACACAGGTACATTGGAAGAACTTGAAGGGCGAGTATCTGAGTTGCAAAAGCAGTACGAGGAGACGAAATTTGAGGCTGATCAAGCACACGCACAAATAGCGCGGTTTGACTGTCAACGCATGCGACTGCTTGGAAAGGATCGCTTTTTTAATCGATATTGGTGGTTCGATAACAACGGTGTTGACCTTTCAAAGGGGTATGCAATGGGGCGTATTTGTGTTCAGGGTCCCACGACGGAAGATGTTGCGCAATACCTTAACTCTGAGGAATACTCTACGGAGTTTGTTGGCTTTAGGGCCCGCGTACTGGAAACCATTAAATCTGAGGCTGAGAAGGCCGTAGCTTCGCGGCAGAGTGCGTCATCACGAAGTACAAAGGGACGTGCAGCCTCCACTACTAATGAAGTCGAGCGAATTGAGAGCCGTATACGTGAGTTGCTTGAAATAAATCAATCTATGGGTGGACTCACTGAGAGCCTAGCCTGGGAGTTAAAGACACTCGAAACCGAGGCGCATCGCATTGGTGTATTGGATAATGCGGGTATAGACATTCCATTAAAGAGCTCGGCGGGTTCCGGCTCCTCAATCCCTTTGACCACTACAACTCGGTCTGAAGGTGCATCAGCATCTGCAACCCAGTCGCACCAGCAATTCAATGATTCTTCTGCGGCAGTCCAAGCTCAGCAAGTGCAAGAAACTCATCAGACACAATCAGAGCTAGCCTTGCAGGCACAAAAGGCTCAGCAGGAACAAGAAGCTCAGAAAGCTCGACAGGTCCAACAAGCTCAACAACTTCAACTTCAACAGCAGCAGCAACAACAACAACAGCAGCAGCAGCAGCAACAGCAGCAACAGCAGCAGCAACAACAACAACAGCAACAACAGCAACAACAACAACAACAACAACAATATCTCGCATACCAACAGCAAATAGCATTAGCTCAGGCGCAAGTGGCCCAGCATACCGCGCAGTTTCCTCAAGCGCTTCCATCTATGGCACAACCGCATCAGGTTGCTGTTCAGCCAGACAATCCCGGTGTACAATGGGTTTACCAACAGACGGCATATGGTCCTATGTTAGTGCCAATATCTACGCAGCAGTATCAAGCTCTAATGCAGCAGTATGGCTATCCCGTCCAACCTGGTGTGCCTCCTGATGCGTACCAAGCATATTTGCAACAGATAGCCATGCAGCAAGGGCTTATTGCTCAGCAATATCCAGGGATGCAACCATACACTCAGCAACCGTACGCTCCTGGTTATCCTACAGTGATGCCACCGCCAGCGCAGATGCGCTTGCCTCCTCAACCTCAAGCCCTTCAGGTACCACCATCTCAACTGCCAGCACAATTGCCACCTCCAGTGCAAGTTCAAGCACTATCACAACCACAGCCTCATGTACCCCCGGTAACTCCGCAGCAAGTGCAACAACCTGCGGTTCAGTCACAGACGGTTCAGCAGGTACCACAAGTATCACAAGTACCACAAGTACCACAGGTACCGCAAGTACCACAGGTACCACAAGTACCACAGGTACCACAGGTACCCCAGCAAGCACGGGTTCCGGAAAGGCAACCCTCACAATTGCCCCAACTGACTGAACCACAAGTATTAGCTTTACAGCCACCGCAAGCCCAGTTACAGGTACAATCTCAGCAGCCGTCTCAAGAAAAAGGACCACATAATCCGGCTCAAATGCCTGCTCAACAGCCAACTCAACGAGGCGCTGAAACACTACCCAAAAAGCCAACAGAACCTATATCTCACCAGCAAGAACGGCAATCTCAAGAGACGCGTTTGGATATCCAACAACAGCCCAATGGTGTGTCTACTAATGCTGTGCAATCCGAGGCTGCTAAAGAGCCTCATGGCTCTGAGATTCGTTTAACACAGAATAGTGTTGATGGTAATAGAAAGACTCAACCTCGAATTGCTGATCTTGATCAGGGTAAAGGTAGGCGGGCTAGTGCAGATACCACTGACAAGACTCAGCACGAGTTACAAGGTGATAAGCCGGAGATGCTCAAGTCTGAACCAGTAAAGAGTGAAGCTCCAAGCGAAGACAAGCAGGATCAAGAAGCTCCCGCTGAGACTAATAAGCAGTTCGAGCAAGCACAATCCCAAGTGTCGAGACCTAAGCACGAGATTCATGCAAACCCGAATGGTACAGATAGTGCTGCGGGTGCTAGCAATAACTCCACAGGTCATAGAGAATCCAATATTAAGGAGGGCATAACGCCAAAGGAGATTATGAATATGTTTGAAGGAGAATTTTCACTATTGTCACCGCACCAGTGGCGGTTCTATGAAACTCCAGACGAGCTTCGAGCACTCCTCAAGTATCTATTGAACCTAGGTAACCGTGAATCACGTCTTGTGCCTGAGCTACGCAAGCACGAAGTGCGCATGCGAGCTAGTCTGTCACGACGACTTGAAGCATTGAATATTAGCGAGTCTGAGGTTAATGGTGAGACAAATCGATAGTTTGGTACAAAAGATCAAAATGGGGGTTTTTCCCATGGTATAAAAATTCAGCAGTATTATGGCCACTAGTAAACCTGAAGCGGCCAACAAAATAATTAATTACATATGTGGACTCACGCTTCACATGCTCCTTTTCCCATGTTATTGAATAGCAAATGTGTAAAAAATAATTATTATAAAAAATAATTAAGCGAATTCTTGAACAGAAAGAATCACGAGTCAGTCAGCAGCAGTGAATCAAATCAAGTGTCAATCAATTTAACTGATATTGTAAAGTGTACGTGTCATTATCATTCTTAGCCACCACGCTCGAGTGGAACAACGTCAGTTTTTTGAGACGTGGATTTGTCGTTGTTTCCGGTATTCTCGGCCTCCTCTGGTGAGCCACAGCCACAATCATACTTGTCGAAAATATATGCACAATCGAACACTTCTTTGCCGAGACGCTTGTTCACCTTATTGTGAGCATCACAGCCCCACATTACTGCCGTCTTACGGCTTGCTAATTGCGGAGGGTACTGGCGCAACAATTCCTGAAAATGTTCGGCACACTCTCGGCAGGGGTAAACTCGAGAGAAGAACTTCAGATACGTGCTAAGCGTCTGTCGATCCTCTTCTGAAGGTTCTTCAGGGTATTGTGAGAGAATTGTATGAAGTAGCTTCCACCCGGCATTACCAACCTCGGCGCGAATAGTTTGGTTTGGCATCTTGGCCATAATCGGCTTACCTGCGGCCAGTTCATCCAAGGGAAGAAAAGATGTCGAAGTGTCTAATGAACCGCTGAACTCAGGGCCATGAGAAGGGGTCTCAGGATGTTGGTTTTTTGTCTCTGCATTTCCTGAGCCCGGCTGTGAAGCGTGGCCGGCATGCTCAGATGCCGCATTGGGGGATTCATTACTGGCACCAGGTGCCACCTTCTGAACATGAGCAATGGCATTTGAAGTATCGAACGAGCGCGAGAAATGCACAAGGCCGACAATGACCAGCACAATAGCCACAAACGATAGGATTGGATGTCTCCGAGCCATTGGTTTGCCACGAGAATAAGCCCAATGCTGAAACAATTGCGCGCGATCTTGCGGTTAATACGAGACGCGTATGCTGCTGCGCAAGTCATGTGTCACGTGGGGATAAGATCATCTGGATCTCTCACCATTCTACGTCTATTAATTGGACTTGGAATGCGGCAATTTGAGAGGATAAACGACACTTAGGGTGTAAAATCAACAATTGATAACATTAAAAAGTGATGTATGTAAAGCTTGCTATGCCATGTATTGTAATTATGTTGATCACGTATAGGTTGTATTTGTTATTCTATATCTACATAAGTTATACTTTCTTTTTTGTTGATATCATAACATGTATAAATACGAAATAGACTAAGTTGTTGTCTGTTGATCTGCTCTCTTCTCACTGATCCATAAACACTTCTTACCTGTCTCTCCATGATAACAACGAATACATAATATGTATACGGACATGTGCGTTTAGTTGAGATATTAAGTAACCAGTGAAAGTGTGCTGCTGCAGCTCGGGTTTGACGTGTCGTGTGTTCTGCTTAGCAGTATTTACGCAAGTTCTTATTTATATTCTTAGAAACTATAATTTAAACACTCTCGGAAAGTCATTATAGTTTATAAGGTCGTATTCACAACAAAATTATGAGATGAACCCCACACAGCCTTTGTATACGGATTGGCAGGCAATAAAGATCAATTACGCCAATTGAATTTGTTCTAATAAAGATCTAAATAATGCATTTTTTTTGTTTACACGTGGCTTCGTCAATAAGCTTCTAATTGGTGGGGCTTGTAGTAGTGCAGACAAAAGGCCACAGTAAGTAGAAGCTAATTAGCTGGATAATTAATTTTTTTTTTTAATTTTTTCTCTTTTTTTTGGATATATTGTAGAATACGAGAGTGCGTGGCTAAAACACATTTAAGCCACTGACTTAAGATAGCGCCCTTTACAGTGTATACCCGTTGGTAGGTGGATCCACATTGTCTCCTCACAAGAGCGCGACCGGAGCTGTCACGTGGATAACGTAGAGATTCGGTCACATGCAGGTTTAGATAGAAAGTGTCATATTTATTTTTGTGAGCGGTGACTGAAAAATCACTCGAACAGCAATAAAAACAATGAAAATCAGCGACAAATTGGCCGCGCGCGAGCCGGGCCGGGTGTCGTACTCGTTTGAGTACTTCTGTCCAAAAACAGAGCAAGGTGTATTCAATCTGATCGACAGAATCGACCGTATGGTCAAGTTGGACCCGCTTTTTGTGGATATTACCTGGAATGCCGGTGGCTCCAGTTCTGCAGAAACTACTCTGGAACTTGTGGAGGTTGCTCAAAACGATCTGAAGGCTGATACGTGCATGCACATGACGTCAGTTGGAGAATCTGAAGCCGAGGTCGATGAGGCCTTGAATCAGGCGTTTGACGTGGGCTGTCGCAATATCCTTGCCTTGCGTGGTGACCCTCCTAAGCCTCGCTCTCCTGCTCCGGGTGAGCCTGAGCCGGAAGAGCCGTTTCTATACGCTAAGGACTTGGTTAAGCACATCCGCAACCGCTTTGGTTCCGAGGTGTCAATTGGCGTTGCTGGGTATCCGGAAGGCCATCCTGAAGAAAGTGATATTGATCTTCTTGTTCAGTATCTCAAAGAGAAAGTGGATGCTGGTGCGGACTTCGTTGTTACGCAGATGTTCTATGATGCGGATCTTTTCATTGCGTGGTGGAAAAAAGTGAGAGATGCCGGTATCACTGTTCCTATTATACCGGGAATCATGCCGGTCTCCGGCTGGGCGTCCTTTTTGCGCCGTGCACGGTGGTGTCAGATCAATCTGCCCCCAGCTTGGGTTGAGGAGCTTGAACCGCTTTCGCACGACGATGCTGCAGTGCGTGCCCGCGGTACTGAACTTGTGGCTGAACTTTGTCGTGAGATCATGGATAAGACCGATATCACGCATCTCCACTTCTACACCATGAATCTGGAGAAGGCCGTGCTCATGTGTCTTGACGAATTGTCCATAGCGCCAAGCGAGTCTACCATCGAGGAGACTCTGATCACGCACGCGCAAGCGCAGAATGTTGCTCAAGCCAAGCTGCGACGCCGTCGTGGTTCGTCGTTCAACTCTGTGAAACCCATTCACTGGAAAAACAGACCACTGTCGTACTCGTCCCGCACAGCGGATTGGGACGAGTTTCCGAATGGGCGCTGGGGAGATTGGCGGTCACCGGCATTTGATGAACTCAATGAGCTCGATGCACTGTTGAAGGTGAGTTCGGCATCGGCACGTAAGCGGTGGGGCCATCCTACGAGCGCAGCCGACATTGGTATACTTGTGCAACAGTATATTAAAGGTGACCTTGTGTCGCTGCCGTGGTCCGATGCGTCGGCTGCGCCGGAGATCAAAGCTATCGAGCCGGAAATCATGCAGCTGAATGACGGCAGTAAGGATTGGTTTACCGTGAACAGCCAGCCTGCGGTTAACGGATTACCCTCGGCCGACCCTGTTCATGGCTGGGGTCCGAACCACGGATATGTGTACCAAAAGGCGTATGTGGAGCTCATGATCAGTCCTGAACTTTGGGAGACGACGCTTTACCCACGCTTGAAGCAGATTCCTCAGTATGAAGCGACCTTTTATGCCGTGAGCGCTTGTTCGAACCAACTCACTACCAACGCACTTGAGGACGAAGTGAATGCCGTTACGTGGGGAATTTTTCCAGGCAAAGAAGTTGTACAGCCGACGATTGTTGAGGGGGCAAGCTTCATGGCCTGGAAAGATGAAGCATTCCGTATTGCCCTTGAATGGTCGCGCTGCTACCATGCCGATACGGAGCCGCAGCAATTTTTGACGCGCATTGCTCGTGAGTGGGTGCTTGTGAATATTGTGCACCATGACTTCTGCTCGCCAAACAAGGTGTTTGAGCTCTTGCGTTGAACTCAAATCAACTTTTTTTTGTAACTCAACTCTTATTTATTATCGACGCTCAACACGCCGATAATGACGACGGGCCTGCTCGATTCAACTCTGCCGATTCAACTCTGCCCGCCGTGATTACTGGTATGTATGTGCGTGTTGCATATGCATAGACTCTTTAACAGAGTCGACATTAGTGTATAGACTATTAGGCTTGTCAACCACAAGCATTGGCATGTAATCATCTGTAAAGCTAATGAACTCAACACAAACACTTAAGAAAATAACTCTGAGAAATGACTCTGATTTTGACGAGAAACAGCCTGTCTCACTCACTAAGGCCACATCCTAAGTACTTAAAGTTTATGCAGAATCTCAATGCAAGCAAATATAAAACACAGAAAGCACAAGAAATTGAATTAGTTAAATGTTTTAAAAAAGGATACTAATATGAGCTAACATTATGAGCTAACATTATGAGCTGGCTACTGTGTCGAGCTCTGCCCTTTCGAGCTCTGCAGCACTATGCAAGCAACTTCACAAATAGCCTATACTGATGTATATTCGTAACTATACTCTCTAAAAGAACATCTCTAAAACGTAAAATATACCCCGAAATTATGCCCCAATGTAGACATTAACCCAGATCCTGGCACTAACCTAGATCCATCACAACCCCAGGAAAGCCGCGATTATCAGCCCGCGCGCGTGTGTTTCTTAATCCAGCCACCGCGGTCGGTGTTTCTAGCCATGCCGCCTGCCGACGACAGCGACGTAACCGACGAAGAGGATTGGCGGTTTATCAACAAGCCATATAAATGTCCAGTGCGCGGTTGTCCCAAACGGTACAAAAACGCCAATGGCGTGAAGTATCATAAGCTACACGCGCATGTTGACGACGTGTTGGTGCCGAATGACGACGGAACATTCAGCCTTATCGGGGGAAAATCCGAAGAAATGATGCACCAGGAAGAGGTTGAATCAAAGCCATATAGCTGTCCTGTTTGTGGGAAGCGCTACAAGAACTATAACGGATTGAAGTATCACCGAAACCATTCAGCAGCGTGTCACAATGGAAGCCATCTCACGGGGGACACTGCTGTGACATGAATTGCGTTTTTCTTTCGCGTCGATCCTTCTCTTCTCGTTGCCAGGCGCCGAAACACACACTATTTATATGGCCTTTTCAACTAACTAATGACCAGTCACTACCAAAGCAAGGCCGATGAGCATATGGAACGTAATAAAAAGAAAAAAAACGAATTATACTTCTTCTAGAACATTGTGCAAAAAATACTAGCTGCTCCACTTTATGTCTGGGCAATCTAGCATCCTGACATTCACCTTGTGAAATTGATCCACACTGTGTGTCAGCAGAACGAAACAATGAGCTCGCGCAAGGCGCTCCGCGATTTCTACAAGCTTCAGGGGCAGGCGGCACCATCGAGTCCTCAAGACCACACGGTTGAAGAGCCACACCCGAAGCATGATGTAAACCCCCTTGAGCTTGAAGAGGAGCCGCTCACTGCCCTCAAAGAACTCGACCAAAACGACACGGATATTCATGCCTTTGTGCACAAACTTGCTGCCGAGCAGTCACTTACTCCTTTCATAGCCACTGTTCACCAGATAAGCCGCGAGCAGGCAGCGCTTACTAGCGCTCAGCGTGAGCTGGTTAATGATAATTACAAAAAGCTCATACAAGCTGCCGAAACGTTGGGATATCTGAGCGGTCAGGGTGATCTGGCTGGGCTCAATTCGCTTGCTTCCTCAGTCCAAGTCATTGCCGATGTGACGCAAAACATAGCAGTGCCCTCAAAGTCGGATTCTTCTCAACTGAGATCAGAGTTTCGTGAAAAGCTTGCCACGTTCGAGCTAATAGATACTTTAGATGTATGAAAGCAGATTCGGATTGATCTGCAAGAGCCCGACACAGTTAATATTGCGAATGTTCACTACCTGGTCTTTTAATTGGCCTGTGTACTAAAGTAAACAGAATACTAATGAGACCTTATGATTACTATTTACTTTTTTTTTTTTGGCACGCAGTAACAGTCTCATCAACGGTGAACTAAAGATTGAGTTGAGTCTTAGAATCGGTTATCGACGCAATCCTGCGTTTATGTTTGCTGCATGATTCGTAGACGTATTTCTCCACGATGTTAGATAGTCCTTAAGCAAGCGCTCTGTCTAGATCGGTGAGCGTATACGTTGGACATTACAAATGTGGGCGTGAAGGACCGTTTGTAAATAGCCGGTTGTAAATACTAGTTTGTGAATAACGCTTTGTGAATAACGCTTTGTGAATAGCAGTTTATAACTTACTCCAGCGTCGAGAAAAAGGCTCAGCCGTCTAATCAGCTAGACTCACAAAGGTTATATCGCAGTGCTAGATCTATTGAAACTATTCAATGATGAGTGATTGAAGAGATATAGCCTTCGACTACATGTTCTATACTCATTCCTCTTAACTTTAGTTTTAGCCAACAGTCAATGGGTTTATACATGATAATTAGGCTGCACAAGTATTACAACTGATCCTCAAACATCAACATCAGTTAAACTCAGTTCAAATTATCTGTCAATTTACAGAGCAAACGAAAAACTTACAGCTATATATAAACGTCATTGTGCGGGATTCGATCCATGACATCTGACAGTACGGGTTCCAAATCACGATGAAGCATTAATCATACAAATAATAGCAAATCGAGCAAAGCAAATGCCGCAGAATGTTAAAGCACGGCTTCAATAATCCTAGAAATCCAGCAAGCCTTTATAAAAGAAATAAAAAAAAGCATTTTGCTATGCGGCGCCCCTTTCCACCTCCGAAAGACGCACTTGGGTAAGGGCTGAAATAAAGACCGACGCCCATGGTTATGGTTATGAACCATGGCCCTATCAGCCCCAGCTTTCTAGTTGTCATCACAAGCACTGCACATCGTCGGGAGTAGCTAAGGTTTTGTGCCTGCAGCCGCGAGTTTGTCTTTTTACTCATAATTAGGGAATCACCAAAATTATAATCCACATTGTGGGGAAATACTACTGGGAGCAAAAATACAGCGTTCTGCAGTTGTCACCGCATAGGGTAGGACAGAACGCCACTAAAGGGTTGCTTTAGACGCAGATCTCTCCATTTAGGAAGCATCAGTAAGTCATGCAGTAAATCTATGTATTAATAACAGAATTATACAAACCTAAAGAGCTGTTGTTTTCTTTTTGAGTCCAACGAACCAAAAATAGCTTTGACCATGGGGCGATTAAAACCACAATTGTACAACTGTTCTTGTAGCAGCTTTATCAGCAGAACGAACATTCGCTAAGTCAACGGCACAACAGTACCCTGCATAAATGGGGCTGTCCAAGTCACGTGGACATATAGATTTCCCTCCGCAGGGTAACGCCCTGGGGAAAGTGGAGGTCAGCAATTGGACCGGCGGTCTCGATAAGCCAGGCAAAGACCGTCTTTTGGGCGTGACCCCCGTGGGTAAGGGCTATAAGCCAAAGTGATGACCACAAGATATCTTTCAGCGCGGCGAATCTTGATTCATTATAAGCCAGAGCATTGAGTTGCGGGTAGAACATTTGACGGCATTACGGTGCAATCATAGTCTAAATATAACGTAGACTGCGGCCATGGCATCTGCAGCCACCTCGCGTCACAAGGATGTGATCCTTTCCTCTGCGGGGATCACAGCTTCGCTTGTGTTGGCTGAGCCCGTTGTTTATTTATATGGTTTCACCAAGTCCGAACAGCTTGAGCGGCCTCCGGCAATTGTGCGGGGCTCGCTTATTCTCCGAATCACTAAGCCTACTAAGATCAAGTCCGTTTCTCTAAAATTCCGCGGAATTAGCCGCACTGAGTGGCCTGAGGGAATCCCGTCGGAAAAATCGGAAACACAGGAGACCAAGGAAGTGTTTGCCCATGAGTGGCGTCTTTTCTCGTCCCACTTTAGCAATGCCGAGTCATCTAGTGGTGCACATCAAGTTTCACCGCTCGATCCGGAATCCGGCAGCACAGAAGAGCAGGAATCTTCAAACGGACAAAGCCTACTGTCTGCTGCATTACACCCGACTTCAACCACTTCCACCCCTCATAGTCTGGTGAATCAACACGACGCTGTCAATAAGGGTTATCGTGTCTTTCATCCTGCAGAGTACGTTTATAACTTCGAGTTATTACTGCCCCAACGGCTTCCAGAAACCTTAAAGTGCAACTTCGGGCATGTAAAGTGGGGATTCGACTTGTCAATTGAGCGTCATGGAACATTCAAGTCGAAACTCTCGGCGCATAAGGACTTCACAATTCTACGGTCGTTGGGACCCTCGAATCTCGAGGGCAGTGAGCCAATTGTCATCTCTCGCGATTGGGAGGATTTGCTCCACTATGAGATTATCATTGCGGGTAAGGCGTTTGCAATTGGCCAAAGCTTCAATGTCTCATTTTCCTTGGTACCTATGGCAAAGGTAAAGTGCCATCGAATACGGCTTTACATCACAGAGCACGTGGAATACTACTGTCGTAACCGGCGCATTCATCGTGTGGAGCCGAGTCACAAGTTTATGTTACTCGAACATCCGCCCAAAAGCGACAATAAGACAAACATCTTAGAGCCCGCGCCCAATGGTATGAGTGGGGCGTCTGAGCTCGAATTCAATGTCCAAATCCCAGAGTCTTTTCCAAATCGTCGTGAATATCTGAGACCTAATGCAAATACTGAATATATCAAGGTTCATCATTGGGTCAAGGCAATTATGAGGTTGTCGAGAATGGACACAAAAGTTGACGGCAAACCTAAATGTTATGAAGTTTCCATTGACTCCCCAATAACTCTTGTTGACAATCGCACAAGTGGTGCAAATGATCTCCCAGAGTACTCTGGCGGCTTAGGAAATACTGTCGGAGATACGGTAGAAGAGTTGCGACCATATCAAGAGTTCATTCAGAAGGCTGACCCACTGACACAGGTCCAGCGAGCCATTCTATTTGGACGCCAGCCATCTATTGCTCCACCACCCTTTGATGCAGACGTACGCCCTCCTCAAATTGCTCCGCCGCCTACATATGAACAGCTCCATGAAAATCCCCAGAGCTACCAGTCACGGTACACAGAGCATTTGCGAATGGCCGGCCAGGTGCTTGGCGACTCCCCAGAAAGCAACGTGCCCCCTATCGAACGGGCGGAACATGCTTCAACTCCAGAGTCCTACTCGTCGGACTCGTCAAGGCATTCGTCAACAGGTACGAGTGGCGGATCCACGGCACCAACCTCTGCTGAGGAAGGCTTGGTTCACCAAAACATTACCAATGAAGTTGATCCGTTGTATGCCTCTGGCCCGATTCCTGTTTTTAGCGAGATCACCTGGACTGAAGACGAACCAGCATTGGTTGGTCCTGACGATGATGTTGATCCTCATATGACTCAAGTTACCCAGAGAGAGGATCCACAAGTTGTAAATACCCCGTCCCCAACAGATTCATATGATACAGGAAACTTCATGGATGCATTCACCCCAGTAATGCCACCGCCACCGCAAGCGACGGTTCAGCGAGAATCCATTCAATCAGGAACTCCTGCAGTGACATCCTCAACACCCCTCCCAGGTACTTCCACAGACCCATCAGTATCAGCGCCCGTACCAGTACCACCGTTACCGCGTGGAACACGACGGCCACAAGAGACGATGCAACATCCACCAGAACCCAATTCCCCATCTGTAGCGAAGCCAGGGCTAGATCCGGGACTTGAGTCAGGACCGTCGCCCAAAGCAGCATCAGAACTTTCTTCGCATGAATCGTCAAGAACCAACTTGTTTGACGCACCCGAATCCCTTATGTCACTTAAAACCAGCCCATCTAGTCCGCACACTTTGGATACTCCCGGGCCTGAGTCCAGTCAAGACAGCGGCGGCGAGGGCCAGCTTCCACGAGAATCTATGCGTCGCCTTAGTTCTAATCGTAGTGGACAAAACCGAGGTGATGAGGTTGGAAGTCCGCTCAGTCCTCGCATGAGCTTGGCGACACCGAAACGCAACGCTCCTACATCAGCCCCCGCATCCATTGTACCTCGCGTACAGCCGCAGATTCAAATTCAACGTCTGCGTGGTGTACCTGTTGGCCCGCCGTCGCGACGTACGAGCATGCAGAGCACCAAGATGCCTGTCAAATCACCATCCCAGTCTGCCGGGTCTCCGGTGGGGAATGCTTGGCCTGAGTCCAATGCTGGACAACTCTTTGGTGAGCGATGGATGGACCCGGTATCTACACCCAGCCCAGCGAGCAATGCGCGCTATTTCCGACAGAGTTCAATTGTGAGCATTGATCTTGTGCGACAGGGAGAATCGACTATGTTCGATCCTCGTCGTGCATCTCGCCGTGTAAGTGAAGTTTCGGAAATCTCAGAGGTCACAAGGTGGCAGCCATTGAGTCGTAACAATTCAGAGACCTCGGTTTCAGTTGCTGAGTACGAGGAGCTTCATAATCAATCCACAGGAGGCCAAGGCAGAGCGCCATTGCTTGGCGACAACGAATCAGTTGATATGGCACTAGGAATGGACCAATTCGGTGAGTATGATTTCGAGGATGACCGTCGTAGTATTAGTAGTGCATTCTACAACGTGCTCACGCCTTGAAACTACCAATTATTTATCGCCAGACACTAAACAGTGCCCACCAGGGCCGACTGGCCAGTTGTTTTGAACAAAAAAGAGAAGAAAAAAAAAAGAGATAAATCAAAATAAATAAATCAAAATAAATTATACAGACCTCTCATTAGATATGAAACTTATCAGTAAGCCATTTATTTGCACAGCATTGCAATTCATAAATTAGCAATTTATTCCCTGTTTAGGATAACCCCGTTTCGTACCCATGCATCACTATCAGCAGTCAGTCACGCGTGTGCAGTAGCAGCAGCAGCTCCCTCTCTAGGCGGACACACCTTACTGCCATGAAGATAACCTCGCGCCGCCTCCAAGAATATCACGTAGCACTATTCATCAACTAACCGACCCTAACCGGATACTGTATTCGTGTCACATAGTGCCCCTAAGCATTCTAACAAGTCTACAAGCATGTCTTCTGCCACTGTTCCCGGAGGACCGAAATCTGCACTGCGCCGCCGTGCCAACCAAGAGCGCCAGACTGCTTCTCGGGCTGAAAAGCCTGCGAGCACGCGCTCTGCCGGTGCCGGAGGAAGCTCTAATACACTGCTAAAGCTTTACACGGAGGAATCGAGCGGCCTGTCTATTGACCCTGTGGTTGTGATGGTCATGGCGCTTGGATTCATTATCTCTGTTATTGTACTTCACATCTTCGCGAAGATTGCCACGAAGCTTGCTGCTTAAGCCTGTAGATTAGTTCATTTGGCTTAGAAAACGATGTTCTAGAGATGTTCGAGAGACATCTTAAAGATGATTTAAAGTCCTTCAACGGGTGGTTAACAAGTAGCCTATGAGTTTGGATGTTTTAATGTTGAACGTTGATCCGAGCAGTGGTCCTTTTTGTTTCGTTCGAGACTGAAAATTCGAATTGTTTCAAGTAGAGCTTTAGTCTTGCATTAGTCGCTTGACTCCTGTCTTTAATCAACGTACGTAACTACTGCTGTCTCATTTCCCCGAAGTGTTTAAAGAAATAATGCTGTTCGATATCAGAACGCGTCAACAAATGCAGGAGGCCGTCGTCAAGTAGTGGTAGGGTAGGGCGTAATACGGAGAATCAACATACAAAGTGCGTAAGGCTCTGAAACATATTGAGACATTCACGAGCGCGAGTCGCGTCGCATATCTCCCACATAAATTACTATAAGTTAAGCTCATAACCAACTAATGTCACAATCTCCTCTTTCTGGATTCATGAAGTCTTGGCTTCGCGCACGTAAGAGCGATCCTGGGGCAACTCAAGTGTCTTCGGACCGGTTGCCACCCATCAACGTCGAATCTATTCCAGAGCCACAAGCTCATCATGATGGCAATGTGCCTAATGAATCTACACTCACTAGTGCCACAGACAAAGGGAGCAATGACCCATCTGTGTTCAATTCTTTTCATGTCCAGCAGCCCGTTGACAAACAAACAATCGAGCAGCTCATGAAGTCAATAGCGGCTAGAATTACTGCTGCTCCACTAAACCACCGGCAATACATTCTTGTGCGTAGTGAGCATTATTTTCGGCTGGCTCTAGAGTCGTGGGAGCAGCTGCGAGCTTGCCATTTCAAGGCATCCCAGAAGTTCTCCCTTGCCGAGTGGATGCACATCCATGCTCTTCTTCTGTATGGCAGAATCCAGTCTGTGCAAATGCCATTCAATGCAAATCCAGTGGCCCAGCATAATCAAATCGACTTGAGCACTGAAGTGCCTGTGTTTGAGCCATTGGCCATAGTTCTAAACGCAATTGGCATAGTCCAAGACAAAGAAACAGGCATTACGTATATTCCGGATGCGATGTTTCCTGCCGAATCTCATCGTCCGCTTGCAGCTTACACTGCCAGTGAGATGCAGAGCATACTAGATGGCACTATGTACGACTGGCAGCGTAGCTGGAAACGTGTACTACAGGCGCGCCATCTTCGCGACTCGAAGTATGCCAATTATTCTCAGTTATCGCTTGCGCGGTCGTCTTCTGAGCTCATCTTTGCTATTCGTGAGAAATCAGAGATTATTTCACGCATTCAACAAGCCCCACAGGTAAAGCGGAACAGCATTGTTCTAGACGACTATCAGTACGAGTTGGATCAGTTGCATGAGCTTCTTGAGGAAGCTCGTAATGCCAAGGACTACACGATTCGTCCGCCTTGTCTTCGCATTTATGATCGAGCTGAAAGTACAATTAAAGATGCCAGCGCTTCAACGACAGACTCGCGAGCTTCAGAGAGCCGTATCTTTGACTTTACGTCGAATTCTCATCACACTGAACACACATCTAGGTATGGGTCTCCAGAAGACAACGTTGAAGCTAGTTCCGCCATATCATTGGAAGCCACAGAGGATGCCAGTACTCAAAGCACTCGAGAGATTGAGTTACCAGCGTCAATGAAATTACCCATGCTGTCTCTTCAGACTAGACATGACGAGGTAAAGCCGCAGTATCCCTTACGGTCGGCCATGCGTAAGGGTTCTGCGACACTACTGCAAGATCTGAGTAGCAGATCGGCATCATTGGGGCCATTAGAGGGCTCGTTGATGAATATAGCCAACAGCAGTGACATAACATTGAAGAACGAGAGTCCTACCAAGGAAGCGGAAACGGAACACTCACCGCACTTGTCATCAAAAGTTGCGTGTCATACGAGAGACAAGACAGAAACAAGTCATGAATCGCCGAAGAAGAGCCATCGTGTTCAGCTTGCCGGAACTGCTGACGCTTCAGATTATTTTGTGCACTTCGATGCCCGGATCTGGGAAGAGTACCAAGCCTTTGTGGATGCATTGCGGTCAACAAGACTCACGAAGTTCAGTTGCCTCAAAAGAGAACGCAATGGCAGCTATGCGTGGATGCTTCCGGTCAAGCTTACTGATGCTAGACACTCTCAGGACTCGTCGACTCAGCCCTCAGTACAGAGTCCAAAGTATGAGTCGCCCACGTCACATAGTACACCATCCTTGTCAACTTCATCGGCCCCATTGCACAAGCAGAATCTGCAGATTAAGCTTCCACGGACGTCAATCCCAGCAACAGAGCAGGCACTTGCACTGCTACTTCAGACCAGTAGTTTACTGCCTGAAATTAGTGATAGCTGGCATGTTGTGACCAAAGCAGAACTTGACATGCGGCAGTTCGTGCTTGACTATATAAACACTGGAATCTTTGATCTCCGAATAATGTAATTCCTTTATTTGAAATATACTTCTATTACAAGTTATACAGTCTCAATTATCAGCACGGGTATAACCCAATCGGCGTTCTCTGTGCTATGTATGGTACAACAATCACAGCAGCAAATAAATATTTAAAATAAAAGCAAACATTTCTACATCCTCGAATAGTAAACGGAAACCAATACCTAAGTATCTCTCGTTCTGCCCGGTCCAGAAGACATCGCATAATATCAGTGAACACACACACATTATCACACACATTATCACACACATGCTGTATATTTAATAGATAGAAACTGTGTACTGTCATAACCAACATCATACAAAAGCTCATAAAAAGCCAAGTAGTTGTTGGCTAATTCAACCTCGCGTCTACGCGAGAGACCAGTATCTCAAAACTCGTTTCGTTTCCCAAGACTCAAACTAAGACGGCGTAACTGTTAGCAGATTTTATTTTTACTATGCACTACAGAAACCTCTCTACGAACCCGTCCATTATGCAGCATATGCAGAAGGAGGTCCCAGTAGCAAACACAACAATATATATATAAGATAACTTAGCGGTTGCTCTTGGCGACACGCTCAAGCTCGTCCTTCTTCTTGATGGCGTACGAGTTAGGCGAGCCCTTGCCAGCGTTGATGAGCTCCTCTGCAAGGCACTCAGAGATAGTCTTCACGTTACGGAAGCTAGCCTCACGAGCACCAGTGGTGATAAGGGCGATAGCCTGGTTCACACGACGCAGAGGAGAGACATCGACGGCCTGGCGACGGACCTGGCCGGAGCTGCCAACACGCGTGGAGTCCTCACGGGGGCCCGAGTTGACGATGGCGTCAATGACAACCTGCAGCGGGTTCTGGTCGGTGAGCAGGGCAATGATCTCGAGCGCGTGCTGCACAATGCGGGCGGCCTTGAGCTTCTTACCGTTGTTGCGGCCAGACATCATAAGCGAGTTGGTCAGGCGCTCAACGATAGGGCACTGAGCCTTCCGGAAACGCTTGTTCGCGTAGCGGCCCGCGGTGTGGGGCACGTACACGGGCTGGCGCACCTGGATGTAGTCCGTCAGCGAGATGTCGGACACCTCGACCTCATAGGACCACTTGTTGAACAGCTTGATTTCGTCGCTGTTGTTAACGATGCTGCTGGGCAGCTTCGTGAATGCCTTAACCTCAGCCATTGTCACTGCGATGGATTGTAAAAGGAGCCCGCTACTTTGGTGTGGTGACAAGATTCGCTGCGAGCTGGTGAGTCGGTGTGAGTTAGTCACGGGACAAAACCGTATCCAGAGGTGATCGCACTGAGCGAAAAAAAAAATTAGCACCGCGGTGCGGCTGTCCCAGCCTAACCAGGGCAAAGCCCTATATGTGTCATCATATTATTCATGCTACTAATCGCATAACATGACAATGACAATGAGTATGGGTACGGGTACGTAATCACTGTGTGAGATGATAGCCGCCTATTAGTTAGTTAGTTTGTACAGAAAAGGACAAAAGGAGTAACAGTTGTGATTGAATACGACTAATAGAAGTCAATTGGTCCTGTGATATGGGACATATGAATGATTATCGATAAGCCTTGATTAACGACAAAAAGTATTTGTTACAATAACGATTGACATGGCTAATTAAACAATAAATAAATAAATAACTAAGTAACAAATATGCAGGATACATTATTAGTGAATTCCAGGAGGCGAGACATAAGGAAGCTCGCCCAGCCCGAATCCAAAGTCTTCCATTACGGAGTTTACATCTTCCCAAATTGAAGCCATTGCGTGCTCATCTAAGTTGGATAATGGCGAAACGCCTGAGCTGTCGATGTTTGACACCATTGGAGACATCGGGTCAGGTGGGGACAACAGCGCACCGATTGAGGTCGGTGGAAGCGCCGGAGGAACCATGGGTGCCCGAGTCGCATCGGCTGCTGGTAGAGCAGACGCTGACGGTGTCACTGGCATTGGGTTATGAGGTTCATGGTGCGAAGCCTGCAGGGATGAGGGCATATTAGTGAATTGATGCGTATGATCCAAAAGGTAAGGGGCCGTTTGAGGAACACTAGTGCTTGCAGGATGCTGATCTGTGGCTCGCGTTTTGCTGTTCTCGCCTGTTTTGCGAGTTAGTTGCGTTGGTGCATGCGAGCGGATCTCGCTGATCTCACGCATTGTCCATAAGTTATCAAAAAAAACAGATGCAGCCATTCGAGTCTTCAGAGTAAGTGTGGCACTGAGTACTTTCTCGTGGCCACTACGTCGCATTTTGGAGAAAGCAGCCCACATCTGGGTCAGAATCTCTGCGGCCCGGAACGGGAGATCGTGTTCAAATACAGACGCCAGGCCAACCTTTTTAACGGTTCTACGAAACAGGTTCTCACCGCACTCTTTATCAAGGTTCTCAGACCACCGCGAGTGCCACAGTCGAGCAACGACACTGGCCGTTTGCCACAAGATCATGATGCTAACCACAGGTAAATATTTGATGAACTGGTCATCTTGAGCCACTGTGAAGTTGAGCAAGGTTAGACAGCTATTGTACAAAGCAAGCGCACCCTCTTTTGTGAGATTTCCTAACATATAATATGAGAACAAGTGCACTCTGCCAGAATACAAAGAGAACAAAGTTCGTGCATCCATTAAACGGCCCGCTTCAGTCTCCAGTTTATCATAATGGGAAGCATGGATTCGGATTAGCGAAGTCACCATTGTACTATCCAGAACAGTCGTCGTTGTTTGCCCTAAGTGACCGAGCGACAACTCGACGTCGTGGGCAATTCGCTGTACCTCATACATCTGCCGGACTCGCTTAGGCAAGTCAATGTTATTAAATGGATATTCAGTGTGCGAGCGGAAGCCTACGGCGGCAGGATAGCCAAACATGTTTGCCATGACCTGCGTGACGGCATTTGTGCCTAGCCATGTTACAAGCTGCTCGCTTATATTCGCACGATGCTCTTTACTGGACTTGAAGATGCGCTCGAAGTCTTTTTGGTGCCCTGGACAATGTAGCCCCGCCCGCAAGGCCACAAGAACAGCAATGCCGGCAGTATTCCAGCTCATGTCGGCATTAATCGATGCAGTGGGAGGTGGGTAAAGCGTGCATAACAAAAAGGCCTGTACAGCATACACACTAGGCAGATTGAATTCTGTAGATTTGCCCTTGTGAAGCACAGAGCTTACAGCAATGTCGCTTAAGTGCTGCTTTTGCACAGCACACAATTTGCTGTAGTCAAGACCAGGTCCCAGATCAACGCTGCGCCGCCGTGCTGCGATGGTCATAATGGTCCAAAATAATGCCTCGCTTGCATTGTAAATATACTCGGGCCCGCGACTCACTTCAACAACCGGCATCACAGGGTGATAGTTTGTGACAAACTCATTAAACAGAACCCCAATCGTATGTGAATCGAGTGTGATCGCATCGGTTGTCTGGGCGGAGTTTGATTTGGGCGGACAGAAGTTCGATTCAACGGTTATCGGCTCCGGAGGTACAGTCGCGGCCACTGGCGGTGTGGTGAATCGAGCTGGAGGAAGCGAACTAATGGCCGTTGTCTGTGAGGGAGACCAGGTCCGTTTCGCCCGCTCGAGCTGCTCCTTCAAACTCTCGATCTCAGCCTCTAAAGTCTCTACACGCTTCCGTTTAATTGTCCGCTTATAATTATTGTCGATAACGCACTCGAGATTCCTCTTTTCGCAACGCTGGCATCGACCGCCGTTTTCAGACGTGCTAAGACAGCGCACTTTTTGTTGTCGGCATTCTATACATGCAATCTGATTGGCAGTACTCATAGCCGTGCTGGCTGCAGTTGTGGAGGGCAGATGATCAACTGGGGAGAAGGGGGGGGTTTGCGCGGGTGGGGGGGACTGAAAGTGGGAAGAAACTCTCCTTGGTCAGCCAGCCAACAACGTCATTCTGATTCATTAGCACAAGCCCTAGTGCACGCCACATGCGACGTGGACGATAACACATGCATGACGCCTTTAAACTAAAATTTTTAGGCTTTATCATAGTCCCGCATGGCACTTCTGTGGCTAGTGGGCGGCCTTGAGCGTGGGAGCGAGGGTTAATAAAAACCAGTCTGCTGCGTGCGTAAGCACGAAGCTTGTAGTAGACAAGCGCAATTTTTATGCTTTGTTTAGATTTTGTGGCAGCATGCATTATCTCGATCTACCATTACTGACTTGCCAGCCTTCATTCGAAACACTTCAGCATGTTCTTGTGAATGAACTAGGAGCTGGTGAAGGCGTACATAATTTTGACGAGCTGTCCAAGCTTGACTCAGGCACTAAACAATGGTTAGCGCGCCTGGCTGCTGCAGACCTAGATTGGATTACAGATGAAGACAAAATGGAGGAGCTGCGTAACTTAGCTGCCCAGAGATTAGCTTTCGAATGTGGTGTTACGGCTCCATCTGCGCGTACTCGACATATCGATCTGGGCAACGTTGAAGTGAACCTGTACGAGCCTGGTATGACGGAGGACCATCTTGGGCGTATGACATGGGGGTCTTCTTTAGTACTTTCACAGCGATTAGCGAGATTTCCCGAGCTTGTTTCAAATAGAAACGTTTTTGAGTTTGGCGCAGGTACTGGTCTATGTGGAATCACGGCGGCGCTTGTTGGAGCTAGTCATGCTGATCTCACTGATCTGCCGGATATAGTGCCTAACTTACAGCGCAATGTTCTAGAAAATCATATGGCGGATAAATGCTCTGTGTTTGTATACGATTGGGCCGAGCCATCGGCCTATGCTGGTGCCGATGTTGCCATAGTATCAGACCCTGTATACTCCAAGGACCATCCGCCGCTTCTGCTCAATGCGATTAAGCACGTTAATGCTCCAATGCTCCTATTACAGCTACCTCTGCGTCATGGATTCGAGAATGAACGCAACTTCATATATAACGGACTCGTTGACCAAGGGTATCTACGGGTCCAATATGAAGAAGAACAGGGTCGAGATCTCTTTGGTGAGCAAACCTTTGCATTCTCACTTTACCGACTTGACAAACACTAATTTATTGAAACCCCGAACTCATACTTGAATGATCAGGGTTATAGAAGTCTCTCATACTGAGCAGTACATAAATCCCCATCAAAAACAATTGATGTATATGATCAATTGAACCAAACTATTTTTTTGTTTTTATTATTATTATTTATTGTTTATATGAACTACAATGAAGAACCGTAAAATGGCTATTTGAACTGATAATGTTCCATCTCAAGCAAGCCATAATAAAACTAAACTGAATTACAATCCATAAATGGTACGAGGCAAACGTTTTCCAAGCAGATCAGACTCACCCTGTAAGACTGCTACGACAATTCCCTTTTCAACCTCGAGCAGAGCACCATTCCACTTAATGGTGAACTTCGGCGTTTTCCCGAACATCCAGTCCCAAGACTTTAATGTGTCTGCCTCTTCCTTGACTTCATCTGTGATCCAATTTGGGCCGGCAACCTCCGGGATAACCATGGGTGGATACATTTTAGCAAATTCAGCTACGCAGCCCGCTACAAACATATCGGGCGACATCATGGTGTTCGTGACTGGTGAACGAACGCTGTCTGTACCGCGACGATCCACGATAGTACCTTGAACTTCAGTAGGTTTCAGAGCTGAGCTCAGGCGTTTAAGATCAGAACTGAGCAGCATGGTGGCGTGATGGTATGCTCTATCTTTCTCGATTTTGTATGAGGAGCCGCTCACTTTGCGGCCGTTGAACACAATGTCGTGTCGTTCATTAATGGAAAGCGCTTGTTGTGGAAACGCCCGCAGAATCATCTCTAAGTGTTTTGTGTGGCTGAATTCCGCGCGAGGAAACTGGACACCGAAGTTGATATTGCCATGATCATGTACTACAGCGCCTCCACCGCTTCGGCGGCGTATCAAAGGTAAGTATGTCCTAAGATCGCATTCGGCCCACGGATTCTGATTACGACCAATGACAACACATGGGTCGTTTATGTATAGGAACAATGCATGATCATTTGGGGAGAGGTGTCGAAACAACACGGTTTCGAGCGCGAGATTCCAATATGGATTTCGCAATTGTGAAAGCACTATTCGAGGCATTATAATAGGTTAGAAAAACAAGAATCAAAACCGAACTAGAATAAAAAGACAAGACAAGACAAGACAAGACAAGACAAGACAAGACAAGACAATACAATACAAGACAACAAAAGGCAACGATCTATTCAACGCATGCTACACAAAATGTATGAAATAGCACACTGACAGCCTTTACTAGCGTATGTTTAGACCTTGAACACGGGTTTGTCTTTTTTCTTTTATCCTTCTAGGTTTACCTGGGGTGCACCCGAATCAACAGCCTGAAGTCACAGCCTTAGTCCTAGATTCAGAAACTTTTCAGACGATGTGGTGGATAAGGGTAAGGCCGCGCGGATTCACCATTGTTTTTTTAGTTTCTTCTGGCTATGGAGTTTTCACTATTACTGAAATCACACGACGAGGAGACTGCGCGCCAGTTGCTGCAGGAGCGGTACTCTCTTACTGGTGGGCAGAAGCCGTTTTTAGTTCTACATAATTCGCCGGCGCAGCCGCCGGGCGCGCAAGGCTCTATCAAGCGGCGCAAGCGGAAATCGACCACAAATAGGAATTTGGCGGCATTTCTGGAAACAGGCGACCGTAACTACACGGTATATGAGCCCCTTAACAAGCTCTGGAGCCAGTATATTGCATCAGCCATTGGCACTAATACAAATAAGAAGGCAGCTGCCCAAAGCGTGCTTTCCGCTGACTGGCATGGCGCCATAGTACAAATAGAAGCGTCGCACAATGCGTCGCTCGTGGGAATTAGGGGAATACTGCTCTGGGAAAGTCAGAACCAAATTTTGGTCGTTACACAGGCCAATCAATTTAAACAAATACCGAAGAAAGGGACAATATTCAAACTATGTGTGCCTCAATTAGGCCAATCATTTACATTGATGGGAGATAGAATACAATGCAGAAGCACAGAGCGGACGACGCGGAAATTCAAGCCCCACGACGTGTCGGACTCGACACTTTTGCTCTGGAAAAAAGGTTTATAAGAAAAAAAGTGTAAGAAAAGGTGGGGTGGGGGAAAGGAAACAACAAATAAGGAAAACAAGAAAGAAACACAACCAGAAACGGAATCAGCGTGATGAATCAGTGTCGCGCACGCATCTTACGCTTGCTACTCCGCCGACCACGCTTAGAATGCAGGTACTGCTTGTCCACTACTTCAGCCCGGTCCAAGTATTCCTGGTTCGTTGTAACATGGGTACTTGCATGAGGCGGTTTCTGCGTTTCACACTCTCTGATGTAGCGCTGAACCTCATTGACAGCCCATTGGGCCTCGTCTACAATGGCGAATGGCGACTGCTCTGTCACAACTGCCGGCTTTAAAGGCGCATCGCCACGAGCGGCTTCGGCATACGTCATTGGTCGCACGTTCACACTGGCAAAGCCATCAAGATCTTCATTGATCTCAATTATCTGCTTCGAGGATTGTGGGTCCTCCGCCACCGATGCCGAGGGAGTCGGCACGTTGCGGGATCGGAACAGACTGTAGCGTTTCAAGTAGGACGACATTCAGACTAGTAGATTGTGCAATTGAGTCCTCCTGCTGCGCGAGAGGACCAACTGGAACAATTAGAGGTTAATCGCGGATGATGGGAAGACGATTTGTGTAGCGAGGGGACACGCAGCAGCTCTTATTTAAGTAGTCCCAAACACGCGTTTATGTTTTGGCCTGAGCATACCCAATCAGCTGAGCATCCCCGCGTCACGTGCACCACTGACCCTTATCATGCACAATGACAGCGCGTCGCACAAAGTGGCAATGCCTGAGCCGCCTGTGGCGACTAGGTTCTATTCGGAATTGCGAGTCCTTTGCGCAAACGAAATGGTGCATGGGGCGGGGGACTATTGGCCCAAAGTCCGTTATTCACGGAAATTATTTATTTATTATTATACGCAGTTAAATATTTATTTTTGTTCTCGATTTTCGTATGCATCGAGACTCGGTCGAGAACCGCAATGGTGAGAACCGCACAATCCTATCGAGCTCAAGGGCCAAGGGTCTCTGACCACTGATTATGATTACGACTATGATCTGCTTCGAGTTTACGTATGCACCTATTACTCCTGCCGAGGCATGTGGGCAAGGGTACACGCCACCTCCGTGACCCTGTAAGACATGGCACACAAATAGACCCACAAATAGACCCACAAATAGACCCACAAATAGACCCACAAATAGACGTGCCATGATCACGACCAAGTAAACAATCTAAATGCGGATAGCACCTTCGGGGTCCATTGCCCGTCGGAAAACTATATAAACCGATCCAGCAAATAGCCATTCTAGAGCTCCGAGAATCACAAAACACACGCTTAGGAGTCCGCGCGCAGCAAATATTCCCGTGAAAATCGGTCCAACTGCGCGCGCAAGTGTCTTGCTCACATTCACAAAGCCTAAGACCCTAGTCCTTTCTTCCTGGGCTACGATTGACGTAATGAAGACCTGACGCGGAACAACGTCCATAGTATCAAATATAGAGCGCAGCCAGATAGATACCATAGCGCCTGCCTGATTGGGCGAGGCAGGCACCAGAGCACCAAAGAAGCCTGCCCCAAGCTTTGTTAGCGAAATCGCCGCTACAGGACCCGTAGCATTTGTGACCCAGGCCGAGGGGAAGCTCGTCATAGCACTAATAAATGTAGAAACAAAGAAAAACAACCCTACAATCGAGCTCGAGCTGTGGAATGTGCGTAGCATGTACTCCACAAGCCATGAGTTCGTCATAAATCCGTATGCAAGTGAGTCAATCCCGAAGAATACACACAGCGTGATCGCAAGGCGCAAACCTGTGACAGGAGGCACCAGCTCTGCTGAAGCTGGGTTCTCCGCTGCACTAGCGTTTGCGACATCACTATTACTAGCAGTGTTCGGGGTATGAGTTCCAGCAGCATGAGTATCTGGAGCGCTAGCAACATTGGAATCACTAACTCCGCTAGCACCGCTAGCACCATGAGCACCCGTAGCGTCACTAGCATCACTAGCATTGGCATTAGCTGGATTGGTAGCATTATTACCATCAGTAACATCATGCTCTGTGGCCTCGCTCAGGCCCACAGAAATAAACAGGCTTATTACCGCAAAAATAATATATCCTCCAAAGATAACACGATATGCATCAATTGCCTTGCCAGTTTTTTGCGTAAAAAGATCGGTCAAGTATCCACCCGATAAAGATCCGAAAGCCAGTCCTAGTGTACCAACAAGATTCTGTAGCGCATAAATGTGTGCTCTGTCCTTATAAGGCGTGATATGTGCAATTGTGGATTCTTCGATGGCTCGGAACGGACCCACCTCATCACCACTAGGTGATATCACACCAAGTATTGCTGCAGCAAGGAGCAGCCACAGATTAGTGCAAAACACAAAACATACGCCCGAACCAATCATCAATAAGGACGATACAGAAAGCATGAACCGACGACCCCATTCATCGGCCTGGAAGGTGATATATGTAGACAAAAGAACGTCGCCCAGCAACGTGAGCGTCATGAACAGTCCGACTTGCGAGTCTGTGCATCCTACAGCTAGCAAAAAGGGAACCAGAATCATTGTGCTTTGCCCATAAGCCACCATACGCACAAATTTCAGCGAAATTAGCAAAAGCTGATCAGGCGTCATCTCGGGCTCTCTTCCTCGTGAGCGATCTCGATTGTCCTCGTCACTTAAATAGACTTATTCCTTGCTTTCCAGGTTAGCACTTATGATTAGGTCGTTTACACCCAGGACTCGCGTTACCTAAACCAACCGTTTTGAGGTGAGTGCTTAAAGCGGCTCTGAGTAGCCAAAAAGAGAGAGAGAGAGAGAGAGAAAAAAAAAAGTAACTATTGTTCCATAGTATGGAAAATTAACTGTTTTTAACTACTCAATCACTTGCCTATCTATATGCAGAGTTATATACAGAGCTATATATAGAGCTATATACAGAGCTATAAAAAAAAGTCTTTTTTTTTCTTGACTCAATACCTGTGATGGGACTAGAGAACATGGTCTATATAGGAAAATATATCCAAATGTTGACGCCATTTTTGAGGCCCGGTTCTTATTTAAACCTTTTCTAACCACTTTAGCTAGCTGGCTATTTACTTTGTTGGAACAAACTACCGTAAAACAGATTTCTTTGATCAAAATTAACAAGATATCCTATGTGGCATAGCAATAAAAGAATCCTAATTAACTCTACTCTAATTAGCTTTTTTTACGCATATTTTAAGTGTTTCTAAGACTTGGAGTGGGTATTTTAATTCCCAAGTCATTGTCCAGACTCATATAGATAATAATCTTCGGTTCAGATACTTAAAATGAGTCAAAATAGACTTAGATATTTGAACGGATATTTATAAGTATAAAAAAATAAAAAAGCTACGCTGAAAGTGCGCCGAAAGTGCACTGAATACCGGCTTCCTTTTGCCCCAGACTAGCCGCCATCAAGTTATAGCAGTAACGTGTTGAGGGCACTGACAAATTTGGTAATCCTGGCTTTTCACTTAAGCCGAATTTTTCAAGGTAACCATCACGATATGAGTGACGAGGAGCAGCCTACCATCGTAATCGACGGCAAGCTCGACGATATCGAGCCGGAATACGAGGAGTTCGATAGTGAAGAAGAAGATGTTCAGGAAGATGTCAACATAGGAGCCAACGACAACGCGGCACAGAAGAAGGTGACGTTTGCCGCAGAGCTTGGCGATGGCCTTACGCCGGAGGAGCGGGCTAAAAAGGAGTTTGAGGAGGGCGGCGGCCTTCCGGAGCAGCCCCTAAACCCAGACTTCACGAAGATGGACCCACTCAGCCCGGAAATCATCCAGCGCCAGGCCACCATCAACATTGGTACGATTGGTCACGTAGCGCACGGAAAGAGTACCGTCGTGAAGGCGATTAGCGGTGTCCAGACCGTCCGCTTCAAGTCCGAGCTGGAGCGAAATATCACAATCCGCTTGGGATACGCTAATGCAAAGATTTACAAATGTGTTGACGCAGACGTGCCAAAACCAGGCTGCTATAAGAGTTTTGGCTCCGGCAAGGAGATCCGTCCCATAATCGATGGCAAACGCTACGAGCTTGTCCGCCACGTTAGCTTTGTCGACTGCCCAGGCCACGACATTCTTATGAGCACAATGCTGTCCGGCGCGGCGGTAATGGATGCCGCGCTTCTGCTCATTGCTGGCAATGAGCCATGCCCGCAGCCCCAGACTTCAGAGCACTTGGCAGCTATTGAGATCATGGCCCTTAAACACGTCATCATTCTTCAGAACAAGGTCGACCTTCTTCGCCAGGATATGGCCGCTGAACACGAGATGTCTATTCTCAAGTTCATCAAGGGTACCATTGCCGATGGTGCTCCTGTTGTGCCCATCAGTGCCCAATTGAAGATCAACATCGATGCCGTAAACGCCATGATCGTGGAAAAGATCCCCGTGCCTCCCCGGGATTTCACGGCCGCTCCACGACTCATTGTTGTGCGTTCGTTCGACGTAAACAAACCTGGTGCCAGTATTAATGACTTGCATGGTGGTATTGCTGGTGGCTCAATTGTTACTGGTGTACTCAAGCTAGGTGATGAGATCGAGGTGCGACCCGGTATTGTTACGCGCAGCGACACAGGCGAGGTCCAGTGCACCCCTGTGCGGTCGCGAGTTATTTCTCTTCACGCTGATGAAAACGACCTTAAGTTCGCTGTTCCAGGTGGTCTTATTGGTGTTGGATCCCTGATCGACCCTACTTTGTGCCGCGGTGACCGTCTTGTCGGCCACGTACTGGGTCATGTCGGCAAGCTTCCTCATGTATTTATCGAGCTCGAGGCTAGTGTATTCTTGCTGCGTAGATTGCTTGGTGTCAAGACTGAGGACAAAAAGCTGGCTAAGGTACAAAAGCTGGCTAAGGGTGAGATCATCATGGTTAATGTTGGCTCCACGGCCACGGGCGCTCGTGTATCTTCTGTGCGCGGTGATATGGCCAAGTTGTTGCTTGTCACGCCAGCGTGCACCCAGGTTGGCGAGCATATTGCGCTGAGTCGCCGTATCGAGAAGCATTTCCGTCTCATCGGTTGGGGTACGATTCGTGCTGGTAAGACTTTGCTCTAAGTTTGAGTTTTAGAATTGTACACTTTTTTCTAATCGTATATTATGAGCATTCTATATTAAAACTGCCTATATGAATGCTAGATTAACTACCTCCCCAGGCAGATGGGCTGGGTCAATTCATGTGCGTCTATCGGCATGTAATTAATACTTAACTCAACATATCTGAAATCTACAAGTCTTAAATTCAAGATGCTTTGACCTCGGCATCTTCCAACTTTTGTGGAGAAATAATGTGGATTAAAGTATTTGTAGATGTCTATAAATGCTACAAGAGTTTTTACAAAGTATTGCTCAAGTCGTAATAATATGCCTATAGTATTTAACAGGAAATTGACGCAATCTACTGTCCTTATTTATTTCTCACTTCAAGGATGATATCACCATTGCCTTCGACTAGCTGCTTTGCCTCATTCCGGCACAATCGCTTCACCTTTCTGGATTTTCATTATAATCACAACTACAATTACAATTACGATTACGATTTAATAAATAGGAATTTTATGGAGCCAAATACGTTTGGCCTAGCCGAATGCAGTCCATCCGTAAAATACAAATGTTCGAGGGAGCAGCTCCCGCAGGTCATCCAGATCGAACTCGGGAACATACATTTTAAGATCTTCTTGAGCAGCTTGTCCTTGTCCACTCGGTACAAGGAGACCCTGTTTGCATAGCCGCTCCCAAGAATGCCGCACTGCTCTAGGCGGCCAGGCGCGGTAGCCAGTTGCACCTCCTTGAAAACGGTTTGAATGGACTTCGCGAGCAAGCTCGTAATATTCACTCAACACAATAACCAGATTCACAGTGTCGGTATTATATTTCAGGAGCGCCCGCGCAGCACAGATCAAAATAGCCCAATCAAGTTCGGCAACATCTTCATGTGCCGAAACAAGTCGTTCACTTGAAGCAGGCACCATCAAATCGGCTAAATGTGCTACACCTAACACATGCGGTACAAGCTCGGAGGCCAGTTGCCGCGAAGAATTGCTAGTCCACCATACCTTTTCACAGATCTCCTTGAGGTCCATTCCGTTTAGAAACTGTTCCCACTCCGCAACCTCTGCTGGGCATTGCTCACGCAGATTTGTATCATCAACACTCAGTAAGCACCGAGCAATGTTCTCCAATTCCTTCGGAGATGACGGCTTGGGAAGTACCACTGTGAGAGCAGTATTTCGTGAGCGGTTACGCTTCTCCAATAGATCAACAACATTCATACGCGTAGACGTGCCAATAACAGTGACGCCAAACGGCGATGTCTGGCTCAGATCAAGTAGCTGGTAGGCCAGAACTTGGTGCACGGCAGCAAAGCGGTCAAGCTCTTCGACAACAAATACAATGCGCACACGATCAAGCTCGTCTATACCATTCTCTACAGCAGTAGCATCAGAATCATCATCCTGGACAGAAGAGAGATTTTCCTCTTGAACTAACGCATGTCCAAACAGATTATTGATGGACTTCAGAGTTTGACTCATGCTTGTTTTCTCGATCTCCTCATCACCGTTCTTGATAGCCGCATCTAACTGCTTTGCAATGACACGTAGCGCCAACTTGTCATCGCTGTGAACAATCCCGTTGATTTTTATCACAATACACTGCTGTGGATACTCCCGCTCAAGCAATTTAAGCGCTGTGTTTACTACCAGAGTCTTGCCTGTAGCTCGCGCGCCTAATAGAATACACTGATGGCCACGTCGTTGCACCACCGTACTGGCAAGCAAGTCAAATACTTGCTCGACCTCACTGGTCAATCCGACTGGATGTTCTGGTTGCGTATTTCCATACAGTTTATTCAAAACATGAGCCCGTACCGAAGCCATAAAAAGGGTAAGGGGCAGCAGCAGATCAAACACCAATATTTATTTTAAAAGTACACTAATAATAAAGCGCTGAAACTAGGACCAACCAATACAGTGAAGCACACACAGTGAAGCACACACAAAATAGTTATTGTAGCAAAAAAGTACTAGCAAAACCCTGGTAGCAAAAATCTGGTAGCAAAAACCTGGTAGCAAAGACTTTGGTAATGTATATAAACGAATATAATGATGAAGTCGAAGGACACCATTTTCTTCTTCAGGAGTCAGACTTTAGGTTAGCATCAAGTTTCAATTTATAGAGCTATATTTTATCACGTAGGTTGATAAAGTAGTACGAATGTGGGAACCACTCACCATTGGGAAGTTCATGTTCTGCTACAGCGCCCAATAAGTAGCCCATACGCTGGTAAAACCCACGTGCTGATGGCGAAGATATGAGTGCGGCCTTCGGTGGACCGAGAAACTGCGGGGGGCGCTTAAATGGCCGCAACGCATGCAGTGACTCTTTAAGTAGTTGTGCACCGTAGCCCTTATGCTGCTCAGATCGGCGAGTAACAAACAACGCTAAGTAGTACGTATAATCGCGAGGATACGTGGTTTCCTTGAGTTGCTTTGGGTTGAGCGACGTAAGTTCCTGCATTCGCTCTGGCGTACACTTGATTCCCAGGTCTTTGCGGCCTCGTTCTAGCTCGGCTCGCAAGACAGGATCCTCATTTGGATTGAAGTAACCCCACATGTTCCACCAGTTCTTAACTGAATACCATTGGGCAATCAGCCAAGTCTTTAGCCTGTGCCAAAGTGACACTCTTGGTTGCGGTAAGTACTTAGGCAATACCCACTGCGCGCCAGCTACGTACTTTCCCTTCGGATCCTTCAGCAAAAACAAGCGCATGCGCGGATCGGAGAGCATGCGTACATGCATATGTCTGGCGTTAGTCTCTACAATCCGTTTGAAGTGCTCAGCCCGTGCAATTAGCTGCTCGTACTCGGAAATTGGCGGCAGTGCCGACGGAGCAAACTGTGCATCTGCCGGCCGGAACACTCGCGTGAGTGGATCCTCGCTGAATGCGTCTTCTAAAAGACGGGCATACTCTAACGACTTACTGAGTGAGATGTTATGCCAGTCGTAATGTTCAATAATACTCATGGTTTGACGTCGTGTGAGGCGGCAGTTACGAGATTGGCGGTTGGGCCCTAGCCTTGGAGGTTAGGTGGTTTTTGCTGGCATGTGTAGAAAGTTGTATATGGGCGCTTGGCGTTTGTGTGTAAACGCGTTGCAGTTCGATTTAACAACCATAGAGGGCTCATGTTTGAGTAAATATAGCAAACAGGTTGTGGCGTGGGAGATTTGGTTGAACTTGATTTGATTGGAAAAGTGGCACCTTACTATTATTAGCTTGGTATTTCCTGGATGCCGCTATACTTTTCGAGTCTTTATTCTCGAGTTTAGAAGATAGCGGCAAGTGCCTCCGTTTTAATGACCAGCTTTAATCCGCAACTTAGACTAGGCTTGATTTATAGATCTGGAATAAATTCTCCAATCATGATTTTACTCTGAGTCCCACGCAACAACAAGCCCACTCTCTCGGGGTCTCTATAGCAACAACACCATTGATCCAATTTAATCATTCGATTAGACGGATTCTAACGCTACCAGGGCTTTGAAGAGCTCAACCCTTTTCACACGTTCTGTGAGTTTTATCATATCAGTTAGTACGTACATGAGATTTTAACAACAATCTAAAACAAATAAACTTTATCTTATATACCCAGATTAGCTACGCCAGTGCTACCTAGCCTGGCGTTAAGTTGCGGAAGTAGTATGTATGGGGGAAAACGTCACCGTTTGGTAACTTCGTTTCGTAAAGGGCACCCAATGAGTATCCATTCTTTTCATAGAATCCCCGTGCCGGCGGAGACGCGTGAAGCGTAGCTTTTGGTGGCCCCTCAAGATGCGGGGGTGGAACATAGGGATGTAACGCTTGCAGGGACTCTTTCAGCAAAGTCTTGCCGTATCCGTGTCCATGTTTAGACTTGCGGGTTGCAAAAAGTAACATATGATACGTGTAATCCACTGGGTACGTGGTATCTTCAAGTTGTTTAGGGCTAAGCTGCTGAAGCTCTTCACGCCGTTGAGAAGTATCATCCACTACTCCCATCAATTTGCGGCCTTCATCTAGCATGGCGCGAACATTTGTTGGGGGCCGGGGATATCCTAGCCAAGTCCACCAGTTTCTGAGTGAGTACCAGCGAGACAGAAACCAGGTCTTGAGTCGATATAGCAGCGGTAGACGTGGCTCGGGGAGATACTTCGGTAGTGTCCACAAACAAACCGCAGAGTATTGCCCCTGATCATCCTTCAACATGTAAATTTGAGCGCGTGGATCAGACCTGATGCGTATCTGGAACTGCCGTGCATCAGTCTCAACAATGCAACGGAAGTGCTTGGCACGCCTAATCAATGCTTCATAGTCACTAATGGGTGGGCGATGTGACGGTGAGAACTGGAAAGCACTCGGAAACAGAGCAAGCCGGAGTGGGTCTTCGCTGATAGCCTCGTGCCAAATCCGCTCAAACTCAACAGTTTGACGAAGACTTATGTTTCGCCAGTCGTAGTGCTCAATAGTGGCCATTAACGGATGACTACGTCAACGACTAAAGCGAAGATAAAGCCCGCCGTTAAGGGGTTTGGATCACCCTAACCTCTAGGTCTAGGTCTGGGGTGCCGTTCGAGAGTATTTTGTAGTACATAGCTAATTGAGACATGTAGCACAATTGCTGCAGGGTAAAATATACCATAATCGGCAAGCTTCAAATATTTCTTCATAGTGGGATCGTTTGTTACCTTTAAAAATTATCTTTCTCGATTCAAATCCGAGAGGCTTGGGGCTGTCAAACACGTATCGGAATGTGCTTTGTCATCGTTTGACACTGATAACAGATGAGTTTAACAATGGTCGTTTTGTAAGTCAGTAAACAGAACAAATATAGAATCTAGCTTATGCATGGGTAATGAATGTAAGCTCAAACGGTAATCATTTGACACTTCTTTCAACCTAAATATAGTATCACACACATGCATGAACCTCACGAGTTTGCATATCGAGCTAAAATGCCAAGCTAGAGCATTGAGAGAGTGGAAACAGCGGATCATTGATGGTTAATTATCGGAAGTATTGCTTGCTTTTTCGTAGGTAATCGAATCGTTTTATATAGTGAAGTTTTAATTCACCTTTTTTTTTTTAGAGAGATACATGCCATGCTACAAAGATGAGATGTTCACGTCAATTTAACCATCTTTGCCATCTGTTTTGGTTACTGTAATTCTGTTTTGCTTTGTTTTGTTTTTCTTTGTTTTGTTTTGTCTTGTTTTGTCTCAGTCATTACTCTGTGTTCTCCTCAAAGATCGTCATCCTCACGCAAGTCGCCATATTGCCACATTCCACGGCGTTCAACCCGAGCCTGCTCTTGTGCCTCTAAGAAAGGCTTAGCCTCCGGATCCGACGATTGGCTCTCTGGAACTGCGGCATAGGCTTCAGAAACAAGTCTCCAGTTCAGACTGTCCGCTGCAGATTTTGAGTCGGCGGTGTATATCGTATCGTTTCCGTATATTGCGATAGCTTCGCCCACATACTTGCCAATGTATTCGAGGTAACTCTTCTCGAACAATGCCACAGGAGCGTGCACAAACCGCAAAGCAGCTTGTCGGGCGAGTGCTGGGGCCTTGGACAATCCAAACTGGATGGGCAGCGGGTATATTTGATCTTGAGAGACCTTGATGCTCGTACCCGCATCAACCAAGAAGACTTCGAACTGGTTAGTAGATCGATCAAATGAATCAATTGATCCACGTTCATAGTCTGAACTTACGACAGAGTCTCCCCGTTTCGGGCGGCGGTTGAACTGGCGTTTATCTGCGTTCGTAGGTCCGCTGAAGAATGTTTTGAGCTCACTTACAAGTTGCGAATGCTTAGCCTGAGCAGCTGCAAGTCGGTAGTACACAGCATCTCGTGTGACGTGTGTAATTACCGCATCTTGGTATGTCGGCTGTGTGTTAGTGGCAGCAGGAGTGTCTGCATCAGACGCAGCTGGTTCTTCAATATTTGATGACTCGATTTCTTCGTAGTTCGACCAAACACCCTTACGGGCATTGCGAGCTTTTTCTTGAGCATCATCGAACTCTTGACGTAGGTTCGCAGCATTGGCAGCACCCTCGTGCACGGTAGCAAATCCCTCTGCCAGAAGTTCCGTAGCAAGCGATTTCCCGCCCATGGTGATCAGCGAAACAAATGCACCAGTCTTATCGACGCTGCGCACGCTCAGCTGGATGTCTCTTTGGTTCCAGCCCTTGTTGACGAATGCCAGCGCTGTATCAGCGTGCTCTTCACCAGCACGAGGCGAACGGATGCCATCGAGCACAGCGGTTAAAGTGCAATTCTCACTCGGTACTGCGATACGGTAACGGCCCGCTGAGATGACTAGATCCAGAATGGCCGGAATGCGACCGCGACGTTCAAGCGCTGCAAGGTAACCACGGGCACGGACAGCCGACTCACTAGCATCGACAACAGCAGCAACCTTCTTTTTGGACGGAGGAGCATGCATTCCCTTGTTTTTTGAGATTGCTAGCTCCTCAGCAGCCAGCAGCTCTTCGTAGAACGGGCTACGATCCAGGTCATCGCGGCGATGCCGTGTGGCTGTAGCCCATCCGGAACTAATGACATCTAAAGCAGCATTTTTGGCCAGACTAGGGCCATAAGAAAGGGTGGCTAACAGACGCTTATCGCCCTTGGCAGTTGTTGTCTCACCATCTACTGCCACATTTACGGCTTTGCCAATCAGTAGCTTGCGCATGAATTCACGCGCATCATTGGCAATTGCAGGATCATCGCCGCGTCGCGGAGCGCGTACACTTGATAACTGTACAATCTTGTCGTTCTCGAGCACAACTGTATCACTAGAAAGAACCTTGACAACAACTGACTCAAAGCCTTTAGACTCAAACTGGGCAGCTCTCTCAGCTTTAGCTGTAGCAGCAGCTTTCCAGATATTGCGGCCAGCAGCTTCAGCCTCACGCTGGGCCGCGCGAAGCTGAAGCAGGCGCTCACTACCCACAGCAACATGGTTTTCGTTTACCGTTGCCAAGCCCTGGGTTACAAGAAGCAACGCAATGTCGCCAGCCGGATGTGTCAGTGTAACGAGAGGGATATCATCATTTCTGGGACTCGGCGCATGGTATATGGCCCTAACTTGGGACCGATGAAGCAAACGCGAGGAGACGAAAGCAGCAGCGGCATCGCCAAAGGCATCGCCACTACCGCTGCGCTGGCAGCGAATGCCACCAAGAGCTGCAGGACCCACATAATGTTCCTCACTACTGAGCATAGATCTTAGAGAAATGCGGTCACCAGCAACGACTTTCTCAACAACTGAAGGTACAGTACGGCCACTACCATATAGCGCCTGCGGTACATCACTCCATATACGAATAGGCTTAGGCTTTTGTAGAGACCATACACCTCGGTGAGCACTGCTAGCAGTTGTTTCAGCAGTCTCTAGGCGGCCATCATAGCTTGCGTACTCGGGTTTTATAGAGGCATCGTCTCGAAGACGAGTCCAGCCCTGGAAAAGCATATGCTCGATAAGCGAAGTAAATATTGGACTTGAGACATCGCCATAAGGTCTACTATTCGCCTCGTACAAAATGCGAAAGTTAACGGGCTTGCCAATCACCAGATTCCGTAGATACTCGCGGCTGTCAAAACCAAAGATCTCATTAGATGTTTGCGTAAGGCGTGGCGAGCCCACATAGGCAAGCGAAAGTAGTTGCTCCTTACCTGACTTGTCCGTGAGGACAAGAGTGTCACCACTGAGAACGGCCTTCACACGCGCTGCCATTTTGTTTGTTTGTTGTTTGTTTGGAATAAGTGGGACAGAGCCACGTCGGTGGTTCACTTAGCCTAACCCTTCGTTACGAGTCACGTGCAGGTGTGTCAAATCTCAGACGATAGATAGACGATGACGACGATGATGATGGTGCGATATTTCAATGCTGCGTTAAAAAATAGAGCATGCTACGCTAATATTCACAGATTTATAACATTATAGTGTATTAGGAATCGACGAGGAAAATGGATTTACTGTATTATATCTCGGACTTATACGAGGCAACTGTGAACAAATGACAATTGCGGATCCAGGTGCACGCATGTTTAAAAAGCTCTGTCTTATTACAGTAAACATCAGGGCCTTATACTAAAGACACATACGAGGTATAAAGTATAGAACAGAGTTGTTTCTAACGTGGTGCACTGATAACTGCTACTTTTTAGTGTGTAAGAGACGGACGGAGAGAAAGACGTAAGTCTCTTTAATTTCTTGTTAACTAGGTACCTAATTGAGAATATGAATAAATGAAGGCCACTAGCATTTAGGGATTATACATAAACACCCGGGCGGCTGATTTCGAAGTAGCTAAATGACGTTTCAGCGATTGAGTTCCTAAAAAGGAAAAGCGACGAAGAAGCATTTACCCAAAGGGTTGTTGGTGTTCTCAAGATCTTGCAGGTCTAAGGTTTAGGGTACAGCGGCGAATATGTCGAAGATATCGAAGATATGAGAAAGACGTATGCTTCACGTTTTCCTTAGTCATGATATTGCTTTATTTGTAGCTTAATTTGCTCATGTAAGTGGTGGGATCTGATGTAATAACCATGTAATAACTGAGGCCATTTCGGTAAAATGAGTAGTAGGGGTATACGATGGTGATGTAACAACAGGGCACTGCTGTGGTTTAGGTTCAGATAGAGAATGCTTTTGTATTTTTTTTATTTATTGATTTATTGATTTATTGATTTTCATTTCGATTGGGAAGAGAGTTTAGTTATTGTCACGCCATGAATGGCTCTCCTAGTTAGTGTTAACCGTCGATTCCCTAATCTCTTTAATACCGTTTCTTTAATACCGTTTAGTCACTGATCTTCTATTATGTCTGGTTTCATTTTAGATCAAGCCTTAAAGTATATCAGTTCTTTGTTAACATTTGTTGTCTTGATGTCTTGGTCCATGTGCCGCGCGTGCTTATGCATAATCAGCTTAGTGCTCCTCCCCCAGGATGTGGGCAACACCGGCATGCAGATGGAACCCAGCGTATAACCAACCGCCCACAGCCCTTGCCTTATCTCATCTGGGAGGTGAGAACCGGAAATGCAGGACATCAGCCGAGGCAAGTATCTGGTCATGACTTTTGGCAACAAAAACAAAATGGTAGAAATAGAGAAATATAAGCTGGTTCGAGAGGTTGGCTTTAAATGCGTGGGATGTAAAGCAACAGGCTAAGCAATAACTATTTTTAGGGAATTGTGGCTAGGTCGCGTACCCTACGCGTCGGGGCTGCTGCTGCGATACATTACGGGTGGTGGTGGTGACTAAAAGAGCGCAGCACACAAAACGACACGCGCTGGGAGCGCGCGACGAATTTGGGAACTCCTGATCCAAAGCTTAAACAATCTCGCGAATCTCGTGGCATGGGACTGTTCAGCAAGAAGTCGAAGAAGGATGACTTGGGTGATAATGCCGCCCGGCATGAGAAAATGCCGTCGTCCGGTGAGCTCCATGATCCGATTCTGAAGGCTGTGCAGGAGCAGCAGCCCTGGGAACAGCAGGTTGGCTCGCACCAGACACAAGCAATCACGCCAAGCGGCGCGCTGCGTGACGTTTTTGGTAAGCCCATCACGAATCCGGATCTCAGCAATCCGGCGCGTTCGCGTGACGAGCGCCCGCTAGACACGATCCGCCAGTTTGAGTATTCCACAACCGGCGATGATCGTATCCGAGATACAATGGAGACAGACCGGCTTGGGTTCCGTCCTCGCCAGGAGTTTGATCCGATGCCTCGCTTTGAAACTAATCCCTATAGCAACAATGTCATTTCATTTGGCGATCCGAATGCGCCACCGGACTCGACGGATACCATCCAGGAGAACGAGTACTTCCTGAAGCAAGAGGCGCAGAATAAGAAGAAGAAGCGCGGTCTTTTTGGCAAAAAGAAGAATTGAGTCAGGGAGCCCTAAGAATGTGATTTCTTCATGATGCGGCATTATAGCGCTGCGGCCTTAAGAGTGGTGTTATCAACGGTATAGACGGTGCTGAATCCCGACGAACGGTGCAAGTGCAGACGAATACGTGCTAGTGCTGTGTCTCGTAGTGCTGTGGTAATGTTATGTGAATGACTGTCTGACCGGTTTCCATATATAAGTTGTTGGCCTTCTAACCTGCTCTGGGTCTCGTGGTGATCTCTCTCGACTGCATTTCCTCGGATTCTTTACTTACTCTTTCTTCCGTTTTGTCTCTCTTTGCAGGTATATATCTATATCACATACATTATGATCATTATAATCCCATAATCTTTGGGTTATTTCTAGCTACATTAACAAGACGTTTTAAGGGCATCATAGTGGTTCTCTGAGATTATTAGTGCTTTGTTTGTCTTAGCAGCAGGTTTTTGTTTTTCTGTTTTTACAAGCATATTATTTACTTTGATATATACTTTTGGTTTTCACTTTTGGTGTTCACTTGATAATCCTAGTTTAAGCCCGAGTTAATCCATGCTTCCCTCTCATGTAATTTGCTTGTTGTTCCGGTTGTTCCGGTTGTTCTGGCTGTTCTGGCTGTTCTTGCTGTTTTGGCTGTTCTGGCTGTTGTTATAGGTTGAAGAAATCTATACATCACTGTGTTTATAACTGATTTGTCGTTGCAACTGTGGTTGTTATTTTCATCATTACACCACTAGGTATTAGGTGCGATGGTTGTCTATGACTTTTATATTTCGATTATTTTAATCTAAATGTACCCACGGTCTTGCCGCTAAGGATCCAGCCTTAGCGGTGCTTGTCTATTTTCTAGGACCCGCAGAAATGCCTGGTATAGCACAAGCATCACACTACTCTGTACACTGGTCCACACAAACCGAGGTCCGACACCCGAGAAGGCACCGAGTAGCCCCTCGTGTACAAAGACACTTCGCAGTCCTGCCAGGGTGCCGCGGATTTTTTCAGTAGTCTGCGTCTGCATACGCGTTTTGACAACATCAAATGGTGTGGTAAGGATCCCAGCTAGACCACCAGCAGCTGCACCTGTCGCAAGCTCCAAGGGCAGGCCTATTTCACGCGAGTTGCGACTTGTTTGTGCGGCCAGTCTGAACCGCTCGTAAAAGGCAAACTGTAGCGCACTGAATGGCAGGTCGCGTAACAAAGTAGCCTTGTACCCGTGGAATAGAGCACTGACACCCTCATGTTTGACTATTAGCCGCAGAGCATCTACAAGACCTTTGTAATTATACCCACTTCGGTGATGCAGGTTGTTGTACGGGCCCTGCAACTGGAACCGTGTTTTTAGAACCTCAGACGGAACATACAGCACGGAGCTGGCAAAGTCGCCAAGAAATCCGGCTGTCAAATGTACAATAGTGTCCCCAAGGTTCGTATGCTGGCGCATCTGGCGCTTTATAGTTTCGTAGGTGCCGAAAAACATCATCGTGGACGGGAAACTACCCAGCAGCATCGCCGAGTAGCCGCGGTACACACCGAAAAACAGCCCTTCCTCTTTCAATATCGTCTTTGTGGCCTGTGACATTGTGCGGTACTTGAGAGCCACTTCAGTGACGTTTGCGCCCTGTTGCCGCGTCTTCACTGTGTCTAGTGGATACATCACACTATCACCCAGAGCACCACCCAGACCGCCCGCGGCCAGGACGTGCTGAACTGAGGGAACGTCCTCTGCATGAAGTTCAGCTATGAACGACGACTCGCCCATCCCGTTAGCCTGACGTTCGCCTTGGGTGCCTTCGTGAGCCAGTTTTTCACGATCAAAAGGGGGGGCAGGCCTGGAGCCGCGGTATGGCTAGATCTGGATTGGCCAGCATCGGGTCCGTGTACTTGGCAACACAACCGTGATTCATAAGCATGTCAAAGTCGCTCGATTTCTCTTATGATACTGCTACTTTTCTTACTATATTATTTTCATTCCTTTGCCTTGAGTGTCTCTACTCTTATCGCACTAACATGCATCTATACATGCATCTGTATATGCATATACTAATCATGACGGAACATCTTAGTAGTCATAGAGAAAGAAAAGATATACACTTTATGTGGCTTGGCCGATGCTGGGAAAGTTCAATCAGTATTATTAGACTTCATCGATATCTGTAAGCTGTTGGTGTTTTTTGTACCCCCTGTATTTTTGTATACCCTGTATTTTTTTTCCTTGTTTTTTTCTTTCCTTCTCAAAACTTTAACGTTATATTCTGAGCTCCTAAATTTAATCTCTTACGATATACGAAAGAAGCATTCAAGTAGCTGAAGTAGCAAAATATTGGTCTTGGTTCTACCCTTTCTTAATTATAAGGAAATATCAGCTAGTTTTTTTTGTTTGATCTTATCCAAATATATATATATATATATGTATGTATGTATGTATGTATGTACATGTATGTACATATAGAGGTGTTTCGTATATGCATATACATAATAATAACAATAATAATAACCTCTGATTCCGGTTGTTTTATAAACACGTACATCGCCAAACGTCTATTCAAATAACCTCTAAACTATTCGATCTTAGATCTCTAAATAGTGAAACTGATCTGATCGAAATCAAATCTGGTGGTGTCGCTGCTTCTTGTGCTCCAACTGCAAACCCAGACTATCGTCTGTTCCTACTTAACCTAAACGCAGCCCGCCTGGATTTCACACCTCAATACCAGTTAGCGAAGAGCATATAGTCAGCATTTGTTTAATAGCCGGAAAAGACGCCCATATGTTGTTTCTGAAAGACAGGAATTGCCGTGGCCATCATCATCACCTGATATACTTAGATCGTAGAACTTAATATGAACCTTACCGTTTGGGTACTCAGTTTGTGATGGTACTCAGTAGGTGCGCTAGTCTCATACATATGTGACCTGAAGGGTACTCACCCCAGGGTACTCACAGCCGTGCTCGTAACAATCTGATGGTCTCTAGCTCTACGAGGTCAAGAACAGTGGCTATGTAAATTAATTCATTATACACTTCTAATTCGTAGCTACAAGTGCATACCCGCTTTGTTTCTGTCTAGAAGGGCGCGTCGACATAATGGCCTTCGTGATTTACGCGCATGCACGTGACATGCACTGCATGAAGAGTGGTGAGACTCGACGCCGCCAGGCGCAATTGTGGAGGCATTCCAATTGGAAATCGCCAGCAAATATATATACTTGCATGAGTCCCACAATGCCACAAAAATATTTTGTCGCGAATTGCAACGGTCAAGCATTAGATGTCTAGGTGATGTACGGAGACAACTTTTCGCAGTTTAGTATTGAAAGTATTCTTTTCGATCAGAAAAAGGAATTAGGCTCACTCGCTCGAGCACTACCAGGCCTATCTCTGTCGTCGGTTGCATTTCCACAATGGCCTATAAAACCCATTAAATCTTCGCGCAGTCCGCAACAAAATTTCCGCTGTCATCGAAAGCAGCGGGCTGGTTCTTCCGAATTGTCAGAATCCTCAGAATTCCCGTCAGCGGGCCAGTCTGTACAATTCCCGCAACCGTCGTTGCCGTCTGCTGCTGCTGGATTTTCCTCACAGCCGTTAGCTTCACCCCCGGCGTCAACTTCTTCGTTGTCTCCACCGCTGTTGTCTTCGCCAACACTAGCGCCGTCGTTAGTGCCCTCGCAACAGCGCTATGATCCTCAATCTTATGAGCCACAGCAGCGTTATGAGCCCCTGGCACCAGGGTCTCCTCCTCAGGTCCCATCGTGGTCTGCATCTCCGACTCCAACATCTGGTTGGCCCCGGCCAGTATGTGACCATCCAGCGCATGCTGAGCTGGGCTGGTGTAGCTGGGATCGTTGGTCGCGCGGGTCTATTGATTCCACCGTTTCAGAGGGCTTGACCACGGCGTCGACGATTTCCGATTCGGTCATCGAGCCTGCTGATGACGAAGTGACGCTGATCAGTAGGCCGTCAAGTCCTCAGCCAGCAAAAGTACCTGCCAAAGTAGAATCGCGTCCCCCGAGACCGTGCTTGCAACCAGCCAAGACTGGCTTTGCACTGTGGGTTGGCAATCTTTCTGCTCACACGACACTAATGGACTTACGCGACCTTTTCGGGACTCCGGATATCCAAAGTATTTATTTGATCCAGCGCACTGGCTGCGCATTTGTGAACTATAGTAGCGGGGATGCCCTGGATGCAGGTATTGAGCTTTTCCACCGCCGTAATGGAAAGCTGCATGACCACGAGCTTGTTATCAAAGCGCAACGCATAGACGAAGACCAACAATGCACGCAGGTGGTTACCCCACCCGTGAACTCACCGGACCGATTTTTCATATGCAAGAGTCTAACCATCGAAGATCTTGAGATGGCGAAACAGAAGGGCTTATGGTCGACACAACTGCGCAATCGCGAGAAGTTCAATCAGGCATTCGAGCAGACCGAGAACGTCTATTTGGTGTTTTCTGCAAACCGCACTTCGGCCTTCTACGGCTTCGCCCGACTGGAAACTCCATTTGGCGATGATCTTTCCCAAGACGAGGCAAACGAGGCCTTTGACCCTTCCGACAACGCAACCAGCGGTTTCGAGATCTCGCGTACGCCTGCTACTTATGACCCAGAGAAAGACATGTATGTACCAGCTGGAGAAATAGTTCTTGACCCACTACGCGGAAGCCAATTCTGGAAGGTCGACGGATGTCCCTATGCGGAATCAGACACGGAGAAGTGGGCTGCGCCGGCGAGAATCACCTGGTTGTCATCACCGAATAATGTGGTCTCTTTCTCGCGCACGCGGCAATTAAAAAACAGTTTGAACCAGAACAAGCCGGTAAAAGTTGCTCGTGATGGTACAGAGATTGATCCTACAGTTGGCCGCGAGCTGTGCGATATGTTCAATTAATTAATGAATTAATTAATTAATGATTATAGCCAACTATTCAAACACTTGCGCCTGTTGCGTCTTTAAGGGCCACCACGCTTTTTAGCCATAAGGTGGCCCAGTAATCAAAAAGGTAGACCCATAAGTTCGCGAATTTAATTAGTTTCTGTCTGTTCGGTCGATGATTTGCTGTGCTATTGCGATACGTTATTTAGCTTAACTTCGCTGGTGGGCTCCATGATGAGTCTCATCAACGACTTTTGGAGTCATACCTTTTTCTTTTTTACCTGAGAGTGCTAGTGAGTTGAAATGTTCATACAAACTTGAACCGCTCATTCGTAACTCAATTAACTCTCCTGTGGTAATAACTAACGAGTTCAGGCCATATAAATATATAGGCAAAGATAGATGGAGATAAAAAGTGATTGGTTACAAATTTAGATTTAATATTCGGCAACGATCGGAGACAATAGGGAACAATAGGGTTCCCATATACGTACAATTCTGTTTGTATATATATATATATATATATATATCCACAGCTACCGCCTGCGCTGTACATTGCCGGGGAACCTTTTGGCGTGTGTTAACTAAGCCATCCTTCCCAGCAGCCCCCACCAAGACTTGATTTCCACCACGACGATGGCGGCGGGTTTGACGCAGGTGCAGAAGATTTTCGCACTTGCCAGTGTGCTTGCAGTGGGGTTTGTGCTAATTGTACTGTCTGGTGCATTGTTTGATAATTGGCTGCCGCTCACAGTCCTGCTAATGTTCCTGATTGCGCCGATTCCGAACTCACTTTGTGGACATGCGCGCAGCGAGGATTTTATGAGCGAGGCCCCGAATCTCCTGGCGGACTTCGGTCGATTTGCCACGGGGTTTCTGCTTGTTTCTGGAGTCGCGCTACCAATCACTTATGCGCACAATCACCTTATAACCTTTTCAGCAATGATCATGTCGCTTCTAGGCGGCGGAATTATTTATGGATCGATCATAACGTTTGGAGCGCTTTTCTATGAGAATGACGACTACTAAATAGATGTTGTTGTTTTTTCCTTGTACAGCAGCCTTTGTGGCTTGCGACCGTATGGGTTGATTCCAACAGTGAAGGTGCCAATTGAATCAACAAAGCAATTGAGAAAAAGGATAAGGCCAATTCCGAATTGGAGATCAGTGATTCCAAAAATAACGCTGTGTATTTAAAGTCAGTAAGTCTAAGAGCCGGAGCTGGGTTGGACTAGACTCAATTGGACTAGACTCTACTGGATTAGACTCCACTGAACTCAACTGAACCCAACTAAACTGCACTCAACTTCAATTTTTTTTTTTTTTGGATTAGATGTGTAGAAACATAGGCCTTGGCTGTTGGTCATATTAATGATTATTATTGACGTCTGAACTCTGCGTTTCACATTGATGGTTTCCTTATGGGTTAACCGCATTACAAGTCAGTTGTACTATATTTCAGCACAATGCTCGTCACTTCTTTTAAAATGTTCGTTTATGGGCAGTACGCATTGTACGCTACTAACGCGTGCGTTACATGCTAATGCAATCTAGTCACTTCCGTTAGCTTCCTGCTTGCCGGCATACTGTTTAGCAGCATGCTTGTTTTCTTTGGAATTTGATTCACATGCGCTATGTGTACGTCGTAGCACCACGATCCCTGTGCGGAAGAGCATTTAACTTGTAGCATGGCTAATACTGTCTGATCCTGGCCTTGATCTAGATGCAATGTAGCATCCTCTAATCATACGTACAGATGATATGATTCTAACTAATTATTGTTATTGTTATTATGAATATTATTTGTATGATATCGCTTGGCTGTGTGGGTTTTGCAGCCTCCCAGCGTCGTAATTGCTTGTTCTAGCAGGTTCAGCAGTCACATGCTGGGGTCTGAGAACGTCAGGCTCAAATGACCGTTCGTGCGCCACACCTAACAACTAACACCTCTCTGTTTTTATCCGCAATGTTTGGCAGCAACGATGACAAGAAAGATCTAGAGAAGAAGAGCGATGAAAATGCCTGGCTACCATTTGACGTGTCCGACGAGCGCTTAAAGCACTGGCTGAACTATACTACCAATGAAGTGCAGGAATTCCTGAACGAGTCGAATCTGGGCGGCCTGGCGTCGTTGACCTCGTTCGGGCCATTGGGAGGCTCATTAGGAAGTCTGTTTGGCTCGTCGAACCAGGCGTACCCAGTTCCCTCCATAAAGCAGTACCGCGAGTGTGTTGAGAACGATGGTAAGTCACTGTGGACCGAGGATGGCGTATGGCGCTGTTTGTTTAAGGGTGCACAGCTTCCCGAGAAGTCGGGCCGTCAATTCTCGGATTACACAGGGTTCCTAGACTACCAGCGCCAGCTGTTGCGCCAGCGTGAGGCCGAGGTAGACTCAAGGCTGCAGTCGCACTTGCAGACCCTATCGCCAGCCACTCAGGATTCCGGTTCAGGTCATAGCTTCCCTGGGAATAACCGACCGCGGCTGATCTCCGAGGAGGAGGCCCGAGGAAAACGGGTGGTATCGCAGAATGAGACTTCAGAAGTCGTCACTTTAGGCAATGGCAGGCTGGCTACACGCACCCAACTTGTGAAGAACTTTGACGACGGCACAGCACTTATGAAGCGCACGACTTCAGAGGATGAAACAGGCTCGAAAGGCTGGTTCTGGAACTAAGCTATAGAGATCCGATTTGTCTCGTACTATTTTTATTGGATCTGCTGAAGATCCCACAACTATTTTTATTTTATTTTTATTAATATGATCTTTTTATCTCTTCTCGTTTCACATACGTAAATTACTATAATTTTCATTGAGTACAACGAAGCATCACAAAGGTAAATTATTTGGCCCATCATAATAAGAAAGTGCCTATTTGCTCTCTTCCTAACCTCAAGTTTTTAGAGCTCACTCACTTCTAACGCGCTTAACGCCCTAAACGTGCCTCTGCCGGCCGTATTTGGGTACTTATTTTTAAGGCTCACCACAACCCGGAATTGTTCCATGCATAAACAGAATGCGTATTTTGATTGTTCCCTGCAGATCTACCTTGCTCGTACATAATTGCGGTGGTTTGCTCAGAGGTTTGCTGCAGCAGTGTTCCTGAGGATCTGTCACGGGACGGTTGTCAAGACTTTGATTCTGGGGTAGCCTGTGGAGTTAACTTAAGCAATATATAAGGTCTTAAAGACTCATATTGGAGCGCTAGAATACCTTTATGGCCCGAGTAGTAGAAATCAGTGGCAATGACGAACTGTGGGAAAAGTCTATGAGACAAAACTTCGTCGAGTGGGGCGGCAGGTTGTCTCTCGACCAGTATTTCACTCGAAATCGGCAAACACACGATATTTTGATTCGCGCTGGCATGACGCTTCGACAGTTTGCGGTTACACCGGATGTTGGCCCAAATAAACCCCAAGATGTCGAGGCGGATGATGTCGAGGCGGATGATACCGAACACATAGAAATTCTCGGGTCCTGTCAAGTCTTATCCCGCCCTTTGTACTGTGGAGCACGCTGCATGGCTCAGGACCACTGTATAGCTTATGTGTTTGTACCAAAACAGCATCGTAGACACGGGTATGCTAAAATGTTGGTGGATCACGCAGTGAAGCTGTTTAGCAACGAGAAAGACCAGGTCAGTCTATGGAGCGATGTTGGGGCATATTATGAACGCTCGGGGTTCCAGTTTGCTCCGCCGCTAGACCCGGGTGTCCCGCAGCATGCAACAGTCATTTGCAAAAAAACGCCAGAAAGCCGTACCGATTGTGAATGGTTGACCTTGTCGGACATGAGCTCGATCGCCATTGAGCATTCGCGGCTCGTGACAAGAGCAGTTGATATGCGCCGTCTTGACGCGCGTGGCACATTGCAATTCTGCACCGTGCTGCCAAACGAAGCGTTGTACAAACAACTGCAGATGCAGCCTGTTTTGGAGCAGCAGATGTTGGGCGGCCCCGTCCCCACCAAGTTTGGTGCGCGCACGCCCAATGGGCACGGCTGGGCAGCATGGACCTATCTTTTTGGATTCAAAATGCTGCTGGTTCTAGGAATCTCGGGCTCAGCTGATGAAGTAGCTGATTTATTGGCCGCAGCGGTTGAAGCTGCCGCTGAATTCGGGGAGGGCCTAGAAGTAAAGCTATTCGAGAGCCAGTTGGCAGACAAGGAAGTGGAAGTGAACGAGGTTGTTGCTGCGCTTGACACACACGGCTTGGATTTCGAGTTCGTTCAACGGCAAAAGACTCTGCCTATGAGCGTGGGCAACATGATATATGCCTTTCCTGGGGGACATGGCGTGTTCTGACCTTGTATTTTGACCTTGTATTTTGACCTTGTAGACTGTCACAACTTGATCCTCGGCCTTGCGAATTGTAGAGCATGCACGTTGGTTTTTGTCGCATATCTCATCTTCGTGTTTCATGCTATGTACCAATCTTTTATGATGCCACACTGCCACACATACTGCCACACACAATGTCACACACGTTGCCGAGGTTACCAAGGGAGTCTCGAATAAGTTTGTAGCGCGAGCCATAAGAAAAAAACCCCCCCCCTTCAGATTTTGATAGTTACGAAAATAAAAATAAAATAGGATTATAAGAAACGCAGAACCCGCTAATCGGTCTCAGCTTCTACCTAGATCAGCAGCAGGAGTAAGATGCTGGAACGAGTCATCATCTAAGTGAACCCAACGCGGGTAACACTCGCGGGGTATGTCTAAAGTTTCTGGTTTGAACTGTTCAATAAATAAAAAGTCTGCATCAGCCTTGCCCTTGGCAAACCGCACATACTCCTCGAAAATAGGTGCTAGGGACCAGAGTTGCAGGCATTTGCGAATAACTCCCACAAGCACGCCGACCCGGTGTTTCCCCTTGTCGGAGTGGACAAGAATCGGATGGTTTCGTGCATCAGCAATCAGATGCACACAACGCTCCACCGTACTAGCATCGTTGTCGATCCACGGCTCTTTTACACTCTTCATAGGCAGGTGAATGAATTCGATATTGCGTTTACTGAGCCATTCTTCATACTCCTCGGCCGCATCCTGCGGAGCGCTATCACCAACGTACACTACTGTGCGCAGGTTCAGGGTGTCTAGAAATGGCTGGTTGAGGGCAATCGGGTGGCCACTACGGTATACCTCGCCGACTACTAGCGCAAAGTTCACGGGCGGCACGAGCATTGCTCCAGTTCAGCGACTGAGCCGCGCCGAATATAGAATCAACGAGATGGATCCAGCCGTCGTCGTTAACAAAGTGTTATATGAGGGCCTCGGGATACTGTTTGAACCGAGTAACAGTTGACTTGGAGGAAATCACCGCCAACCAGTCATTTTCGCAGTGTAGTTATTCTGTGGAAAGCTAAAACCTGCTGTTGAATAACGATCATCTACATTCTAATTGTTTTGTGGCTCCCTTTTGTTATTACCTCTGCATCTTACCTTTGTCACATATATTGGTAATTCACCTCTGCCACTTGTAGGCTAAATCAGCGAGCTTCAATAGTGGAATCAATAAACAATACTTTCAATTAAATATGAACATCCTTTTTGCGACGCGTAAATTCTGGTCAAACCCAAATTTATTATATTGACAGCTCACCCTACCTCACTACTACTGCCTACAATGCGTTGGTTAGACATCATCTAAAAGGCATCATCATCGTCTAAAGTCTAAAAATCCAGTTTAGTTCACTCTTTAAAGTTAGATTACCAATCTGAAAATTTACTTAACAAATATAGCGATTCTTAAAATAACAAGCGCAACTAATTGCTTTATGTCTGTTTCAACATCCCATAAGTGACGCAGAGTCACTACTAATACTAATACTACACCATGTAAAGTCAGCTGCTTTGCTACTATTGAAATGTATCTCTATTAACTTTCAAGTGATAATACCGAGAATGAAGAAGTATATCAAGTTGGAAAAAAATAACGAAGTAATCTAAAAAAAATCCTTGAAAACCTCCCATGCTTGTTCGGAAGACTGTCTCCAGTGCCATGCCATGCCATCCCATCCCATCCCATCCCTCTGTATTGGAATCAGCTGATTCACAATTCCCACCGCAATTGAGATTTACATGATTGTTTTTGCTAATTTAGTATCAAAATTGCTTTATTTCCTACTTATTATAGTACTCCCGCGTGCGCTTCCACTAGCGCCTTTTTGCTGCCCCGCTTACCCGCTTTACTGTCCTTGTCCAGCGGCAAGCCAAGCTGAGCTGAGCTGAGCCTCGTGGTCATAGCCTCCTGTGTTAGTCATCCGCGGTGTGGGGAGAATGGGTGGGGTCATTGGCAAGGGTTTATTTTATGGCTATCTCGTAATAATTTATCTTGTCGACGAGTTCGCACTAAACAGCAATGGCGGAACCTATTCGCAATAAATCTAACATAGCGCCCACGCCGCAGAATACGCCGGCAAGTGTATCGACCTTGCAGTCGCAGACGCCTCTCTCTCGGGGTGGCCGTCCAGGCTTGGCTAGCGTCAACGAGCGCGGCGGAACCGGCGGCGATGGCGGCGCCACTGGAGCTGCCGCTCTATTTGATCTCATCCAAGGCCGTCTGGGTGGCTTGAATGGCCTAACCAGCGGCTACATAGAGTCTCTTCCTAAGAGCGTCAAGGATCGCGTGAGTGCGCTCAAGGGTCTGCGTTCGAAGCAGGCAAAGATCGAGGCTGAGTTCCACCGCGAGCTTCTCGAACTAGAGAAGAAGTTCTATGTCCAGCATGTGCCACTATATGCTGCACGCAAAGAGATTGTTGACGGCTCGGCCGAGCCAAAGCCGGAGGATATCGAGTCTGGCGAGGCCGCGTTGGAGGAAGAGAAGGCGACCTTTGATGGCACCTCTGACAATGAGGATGAGGATGAAGAGACTAATAGCATCGAGGGTGATGATGAGAAGCCTAAGAAGGTTAGTGGGGATGAAGAAGATGAGGTTGTTGGAGATGAGCCCAAGATTGTGGGTATCCCCAATTTCTGGCTCACTGCATTCAAGAACGTGCCGCACCTTGGCGATATGATCTCGGAGCGCGATAATGAACCACTTTCTTCGCTCATTGATGTGCGTTTGGTCTATCTGGATAAGCCTGGTTTCGCTCTCGAATTCGAGTTTGCCGACAACGCCTTCTTTACTAACAAGCTGCTCACCAAGAAGTATTTCTATCACGAGGATATTGGCTTGAGTGGCGAATTCATGTACGACCATGCTGAGGGTACAGACATCAAGTGGACGTCGCCCGAGGCAAATGTGACGGTGCGCGTCGAGAAGCGCAAGCAGCGCAACAAGCACACGAAGGCCACGCGAACGATCGAGAAGACGCTGCCGGAACAATCCTTTTTCAACTTCTTCTCTCCGCCGCGTGTACCTGGCGCTGACGGTGATGAGGAAGACGAGGAAGTTGACGACGAGTATGCTGCCAACCTACACTCTGAGCTCGAGCTGGACTTCGAACTCGGCGAATTTTTCAAAGAGAAACTCATTCCTCGCGGTGTCGACTGGTTCACTGGCCGCGCTATCTACTACGAAGGCCTGGGTCCCGAGGATGAAGACGACGAAGAAGAAGAAGGCTATGAGGATGAGGAAGACGACGAAGGCGAGGACGACGAGAGCCTAGCCAGAGACGTAGCGGCTCGTCTTAAGGTCAGTGCCGATAATGGATCGTTGGAAGATATGAAGAAGGAGGTTCCTGAGAATTGCAAGCAGCAGTAACTGTTACAGAAAAGTAATTTATTATAATAATAAGATGCCGCTTTTTATTTGTGATTTCCGCGGATTTAAATATATGCCAAGGTAGACACGCTAAGCTAAATTGACTACTAACCCGTCGAACTGAAAGCAACCAAAAAAAAAAAAAATAATAATAATTGTGAAGCTCTTTTCCTTCTTGAGTCATATATTACTAGCCCATCTCTTTTTGATCTCAATATTCATTGAGCGTTCTTCTGTCATGAGTGTTGTTCCATGTCATTGATTAGCTGGCTACTCTGAACACGTTAGGCTAACTCACTGTATTCATATATAAAAAGAATGAGGCGGTTTAAACACCGCTGAAACAAATTAAATGAGACTGAGCATTATTATTCTCAGTTTCGCAGACCGCAACTCGCCATGATCAATACGATCCAATCAGCTTAATATGAACCAACTCGCATAGGATTAAATATGTTTATGTATGCATGCCCATATCCATGTGTAAACGTATGTAGGTTCGTACATATGTATGCGTATATGCATATTTTTTTATATGTGTATACTTTGCACTTTGTCTTGTCTATGATACGTTGGACGTCACCGCTAACCAACAGATATAATGAATTTGGACAAATCTAAGCCTTGTTCATGCTTCGTTTGTTTTTTGAACCCTCTCGGCTGGTTTACCCCAGGAACTTTATACTTCGCTGCCCAGATTATGAAATTAGATCAAACCAGGCAGGCATTTTTATAGGTTAGTAATGAGACGCGTGCTTTTGTTTGGGATCTTTAATGCTATGTAATATAAACTGGATCAAATAGTGAAATTGGCACTAGGCTGCCTAAATTAGGTTGGGCTTTATTCTACTGATGGTTCACTTTGCTTGGCTCTGAACAACTTTAAGCTAGCTTTGTTTTTTTATTCGTTAACACTTAATATGCTAGACAGCTAACCTAAACAAGGCGGATTAAAAATGTTTAGGAAAAACTTGCCGACAGCCGCCTTACTAACGCTTATGCGTTGTACCAATGGCCTCGAAAGTCCCACGGGCGAAGTGCGGAGGCTAAAGTATAGTTTGAAGCACACTCTAGCGTAAGTTTATGATATTTAAGTGTCTCTAGTGTGCCAGTTATTCGTATACGTATATGCGCACTCCAAGTCGGACATCCGCAGATCAAGTCCAATTCTACTAGCACGGATTAATGTTGTCCTTCGTACTTCATCAGAATCATTTTCCTCAATTTGATCACTTTCCCTACCCGCAACCCTCGTCGCTTTTCAGCCCGGTTTTCTCAGGATGCAGTTGGGTTTCATAAATGCTAGGGCTGGGTAAATGATCCGCGTTCCTTGCAAGTGTTTTGTTTGTGGAGAACACGTTATTCCTGTATGAAAGGAGTATGTGAGATACTAAAAAAGGCACATATTATTAAACACATTCCAGATTTCTCTAGATTTTTTTTTCGTCTGTTTCGAGTTGACTTCTGAACAATATGAATTATGTCTCAGGGCGGGTTCAGGTACCGGTGTGGAAGTGCTTGGCAGCGCCCGATCTATGCAGGCAACAAACTTTAACCTAACCTCATCCCCACATAATTAATCCGATGCTTTTCGTTTACTTTACAGGCATAGCGACGGTGACGATACATATACGGTGGCGAAGCACATATAATTTGATTTTAAAATATATAGGTATACTTCAAGCACACTCCCAGTTTTCGAAACCACCACCGTTCACGTATGTCGGACTCTCATCAAGTAGATTCCTCCACGGGGTCCTCAAGTGCCTCAAAATCTCCTGTCCAATCTTCAGGGCTCGAGGATGCTAAGCCTGCACCATTCGCTACTTCGCCTGATGCTGGATTATGGAGGTATTCCCCTTTCCAGTTCATGTCTCTGAAGCCTAAAATCAAAAGCCCGTATCTTATGACTGCTATTGCTTGCATGGGAGGCTTAATCTTCGGTTTCGGTAGCACAAATCTTACTCCATTTATCGGAAAGCCTGCGTATACGGATTATTTTGGGAAATTCTCACCCATCCATCAGAGTGGTATGACCGCCTGTATGCCGGGCGGAGCATTCCTTGGCGCTATCATTTCCACATTTATTTCTGAGCATATGGGGCGCAGAGGTATGATGCAGTTTTCGGCCATTTTCTGGCTGATTGGCACAGCTATTCAGACTGCTGCAAATAATCGAGTCGCACTTGCTTTTGGTCGTATCATTGCCGGACTTTCCGTTGGTGCTGCGTCTTCCAATGTCCCCATGTATCTGGCCGAGATGGTTCCAGCAGATAAGCGTGGGCGATTCACGGCGTGCTTCCAGTTCTCGGTCAATCTTGGAATTCTGATCATGTTCTACATCGGTTTCGGTTGCCACTTCATCCATGGGCCCACCGGTTTCCGTCTTGCGTGGGGAATTCATATGATTCCTGGTGGCCTCATGTTGCTCGGATCCATGTTTCTCCATGAGAGCCCAAGGTGGCTCGCAAGTAAGGGACGCTGGGAAGAGACAGTTGCTGTTTTAACCCATCTCCGCCAAACTGATATCGATGACCCAGTTGTACGCCACGAGTTAGATCAGTTTCAAGCTGATATTGAGATTATTCCTGCGAGATTCATTGATCTTTTCAGGAAGAAGGAGAATGTTAAGCAGACGCTTTGTACGTTTATTGTGATGTTGACGCAGCAGTTCTGTGGATGTAACGCAATTCTTTACTTTTCGACTTCTATCACATCTCAGGTTGGTTATCACGGAGTCATGAACGATGTCATGGGCTCTATTGATTATATTGTACTGCTGGTTGCAACAATCCCGTCTCTCATTTTCTTTGACCGCTGGAGCCGTCGTCATAATTTCTTGTTTGGTGGTCTTGCTATGCTCACAAGTCTTTGCATTGTTGCTGGTATTGAGGGAGCACATGGCCAGGCCGTCGGTCCTGAAGGTTTGAATGGGGATCCTAGTGTTCGTTGGAATGTGCCTTCGAAAGCACCTGCAAAGGCGGCCCTTGCATTCAGCTACATCTACTTAGGCTTTTTCTCTCTTTCTTGGGGTCCTTGCAGCTGGGTTTACGTCGGCGAGATCTTCAATCAGGACGCTCGTAGTGTTGGCAATGCATTCGACTCAGGAATTAACTGGCTATTCAATTTCGTTTTGACGATCTTCACGCAGTCCTCATTTGAGCACATTACCTGGAAGACCTATGTTATATTCGCAGTGTTTACTGTTGTAGCTCTGCCCATTGTGTTCTTCCTCTTCCCAGAGACGCGAGGATATGAGCTGGAACAAATCAGTGAGGTGTTCGCAAGCAGTGTCGCAGCCTATAAGACAGATTCTTGGTATATCTGGTTCATGAAGTTGCGTAACAAGGATGTCAATTTACCGCAGCCTGTTAACGAGAAAACAATTGCACGAGATGCCGAGCATCGTGAAACAACAGAGGTAGTTTAAATAAAGATGGGTAGAGGGGTCTAATTTGAAACTCCTCAAAATACCTGCAAAGTGCTTCCGCATCGCTTATTTCCAATGTTTACGGTCATGAAAATGACTATTTAGCAATTGAATTGATTCTAACATTACGAAAACGAATACGAAACAAGATCGTTTGAAATATCCCTTTGTAGCAACCCGAGGGTATTCGGATGATTTTATGCATGATCGCGTGTATATGTTGATTTCCATAAGTTGATTGTATGGTCCAGCTATCGCACAATATCACTAAGTTACTAGCTATCTACAGCCTAATATCGTCTACTCTTAGTTATTTGACTTATTTACCAGTTTGTTTATTTGTCGACTATTAGTGTCTCTTTACCTTTTCGTCTGGTCTCCGCATTGTAATGCTTATTAACGCTCACATTGTCAACTAAACCGAGTGGCTCAGGATGGATGTGGAGGGCCAGAATTTCGAAGTGCTTGCCCAATTGGCAAGTAATAGTGTATATGATTTAAGTGGCCAGCTACGCAAGACTCGCAAGATTGTTTCCCGGCTTGACAGCGCTGCTCTTGGGCGAGAAATGGCAGCACTAGGATCCCAGTGCGCTAAGGCGTTAAAAGTTGTTGATTCAGTGACGTCTTGGCCTCAGAGTGATTTGAAAACATCTGAATTGAAGGTTCAGTCTGAATTGGGTAGCCAATTGGACTCACTGATGCATGGTGTCAGGCAAATACAGACCTCAGCGACTGAAAAGCTACGCAAGCAAAAACAGCAGCAGCAACAACAACAACAGAAACAACAGAAACAGAAACAACCAAGGCAATCCAATACTTCTGAACAAACTCCTCTCCTTAGTGGTGATATAAACAGTGGTATGGATAATTCCTTAGACGGCAGTCAACCTGAGATGCAGCAACAACAAATGCAACAACAGGTACTTGATGAGCTCGACCAGGCTGATTTGGATCTTCATGGAGCACTTATTAGTGACCGTGATGCGGAAATTGCAGAGATCCAGCGTGGCATGCGTGAGATCAACTCTATCTTTCAGGATGTTGGTGTCCTTGTTACCCAACAGGGCCAACAGCTTGATACGGTCGAGGATAACTTGACCGAAATAGCTCAGCAGGCCGAAAATGCCAGTAGACAATTGGTTAGAGCAGATAATTATCAACGTGGACGAGGCAAGTGGACGTGTATTGCCTTGGCTGTGCTGTTGGTGATCACCATTCTTGTTGGTCTCAATGTTGTGAGCTGATGTCGTTGCTCAAATCTTAGATTTTCTTTTGCATTGCCTATTATAGGTAACTATTGCACGCCAAAAGCACATGAGTTATGTTGTCTTTTAAAAAAAAACCCCAGATCGGCTCTCTTTCTTGGATTGGATGATTTGCTGCTCGTTTTTGCTATATATTTTACTTAGATTTGTATAATGTTTTATAATATTTTTAGACTATAAGTGTCAAATTTTACGATTCATTATGTTTCTTATCTTGAAGATGGCATTTTTATAGCGTATATGTGCCTCAATTAACCTGTTTTCTATGTTAATTCAGAGGTTATAATACGACTTCTGGAAGAGGGATCCGCTGTGGATTATGAATCCACCTGTAAGTTTTATAGTAAACCATTTTATACGTTCTAGTGTCCATGGTATACATTTGGTATTGATCCCCATCTTTTTTTGCGTTTTAATATGCCGGTTTGGCAGGCATTCACCGTATGACCATCACCCCCTGACCAACGTATCTAAGCAGCCCAAGATCATAATAACAATACCATAATAACGATCCCAGCTGTTATGTGTATATTGACAGACACTAATGTCACTAGAGCATGACAATGAGATTGAGTGGACAGAAAGTGAGGGCGAGAGTGATGATAATGTATTAGACGAAGAGCTTTTTGAGGCTGAGAAGGACGACAATGACGATTTGGAATTAGACGACTTGGGAGGCAGCGGTCCGCGCGCGCGCGAGCAGCAGCTCACGCCTGAGGTTCAAGCGCTTTATCAAGAAGCAAATCAATTATATATTCAAGGTGACTTTGCGGGAGCACTCAAGATTCTTGAGGAATCCATTAGTATTGAAGCGAACTCGAAGCTGCTATATAACTTGCTTGCAGCAATCCATGATGATCGTGGCGAGGCGGAAAAGGCTTTAATGGCTCGTGTAGCAGCTGCTCATCTTGATAAGAAAGATAAGGATACGTGGATCGATATTGCTGAGCGGTCTGAAGCTCTTGGACACTATGGCCAGGCAGCAGTGTTCTTCCAGCATGTGTCGCGCCTAGCTCGTAATGACTGGACATTGCTGCAAAAGCGGGCAGATCTCCATACTGAGCTAGGTCAGCATACACTGGCGTTGTCTCTACTCCAACGTATTCGCACTCGATTTTTTTCCCAAGGTGAAAAGCTTGGCCTAGATCATGGCTACAAAACTCAGATATTGCTTGGAATTGCTCGTTCAATGAAAGAGCTAGGCCGTATTGATGAGGCAACAGCGATCTATCTCAATATTTTCCATCGATCGGTAGGTGACGATGCCACCGACGAACCGCCAGAGGTTGAGCTCGATTGGCAGAACCTGAACATTCTAAGCGAGCTTTTATACGCTCAAGTTTTATTTGCAGAAGCCATTGTTATGATTAAAAATGGTGCGCGTTGGATTCTTGGTCGTGGTCATGAGAAATTCTGGAATAAGCTAAATGCTGAAACAGACGCTGAATTCGACGACCGCCGCTTCATGCTCGCCTACCCTGGTGATCCGCGTCGCACTGTACCATTGTCAGATAATATTGAGCAATATATGCTACCCATTGATATCAGGATTTGGCTATTGGAGTGTCGGCTCAAGCAAATTCCAACCCATTTGCTTCTGAATGCTCGCACTGCTGCTGCCACGATAGAATCACTTCCTTGCGTAATCGATTCTCTTTTCCATTTGGATAATCTCAAGGAGCATCAGCCTGTAGAGTCCTACAGTGATCTCTATAAGCGGGCAGCGGTGGCCCTGTTTCATGCTCGGCTCTATAGTCACGCGCGAGAACTTTACATCTACTTGACAGATATCGAGCATTCGACGCAAGAAGAGTATCTAGAAATGACTGTACAGGTTGCCAAGTGCGAAATGGAGCTGCATAATATTCCCCAGGCTGAGGACTTGTATAAATTTGTGCTGGAGAAGGACGAGTCTAACCAAGAAGCACTCGTTGCTCTGGGTGAGATCTATGCCGCGACAAGCCGGGCAGACGAATCTCGAAGAATTTTACTTCGCTTGGAAGCTGTACGAGACCGAAGTAGCTCTATGACGCCTGAGATCGAGGAACCTTCTCGCCCTGTAATCAGTGGTGGCAGTATGTATGTTGACGATAGCTTGTCTGTACGTGCTCGTGGTTCCAGTGCTCGCCCGACACGTGCAGAGAGAGCAGAGGTCGAGCGTGTTGCGCAGCAGCGTGCGGGCGTTGCTTTTGCTGGCCTCAGTCGCTTTCAGTCTGGTGTAGAGGCTGGTAATATTGTGGCTATTATGGAATGGCTACGATTTGCAGACGAGCTGGTGAATATGTTTGCCTCACATCGGAAGTTTTTCCCCACTAACCGGCAAAAGGAATTTTTCTCGTTCGATGGTAGCAGCAATTCAACGGTAGACGAACGCATTGCCCGGCTTATGCTTGCTAATGAACCTGATGAGGGCGAGCAAGATGCTGGTGCCGATAGCGATGACCAGAACAAAGATCCTGCTTTAATGGGATCTCGCGTGCGGGATCGGGACAAGTTAGAAGAATCATATATCTGGAGAGGTCAGCCTCTTTCGATGTGGTTTATCGTGCTTATGCGTTGTGCACTTGTCCATGCTCAGGCTCGGAATAGTCAGCGTGCTTCAGAAGTCGTACATGTTGCCCAGGCCGCTAATGTCTACCGATTGAATTCGGAGCGCAATCAGACTATGAGCCTAGTTGAGCTATCTTGTGCCTACATTGCCAAGAATGATATGGGCGTAAGTGACATTCTTCGCCATATGTATATGCAGAGACAGTTTAGTCCTACCATTTTCAAGCTATATGGCGCATTATTCCCTAGTGGAGGGGATGCTATTATCAATTTCGCTTCAAGTAACAATCAGAAGTTCTTTTTGCGTCAGATCAAGGCGCTTGATTCTGTGATATCTGGGAAGCGGATCTCTGGTGCCTCCAAAGTTGTCGATTCCGAAAGGGCACCAAAACATGAAAACCCGCAATTGTTCATGCTCTATGCGTATATGATGCTTCTGGGGCCTTCATACACGCCTGCCCTCACGTACTTGATGCGCGCACGAGCCCATCTTCCTAAATCGCCTATTTTATTGCTGTGTTTAGGTATTGTTCAAATGCAGCGATCGATTCAGCGAGTCACGCCCAACAGACATCTCCAGCTCTTGGAAGGCCTAAGCTATATGCAAGAGTACGTGCGGGTTCGTACTGGCAGCATAGAAGACCGGATTGAGGTGGACTACAATTTAGGCAGATTTTTCCATGGTGTGGGCTTGCTAACACTTGCAACAAGGTATTATGAGCGTGCACTCAGTGTGTCCAAAAAGGCGAACACTAAGTTCAATGTAGGACGAGAGGCGGCGTATAATCTGCAGCTCATCTATGCTTGTAGTGGTAACATGCAACTGAGTTCTACTATCATTGACGAGTATCTGACTATATAATCCCTGACTATATAATACCTGACTATATAATACCTGGCTGCGTGTTATCTTAATATAGATTACGAGGCTATAAATTACGAGGCTTCATGGCATTTACGTATTTAATACATATCCTCAATTGGCGTGGTGTCATCGGCCTCTTTGTGATACATGATTTTTTGTTCGTGCGCGGTGACTTTGGGGGAATTGCGAGCAGCTGCAACGATACGGGCCTTGTTTTTGGCCAGCTTGATCCGTCGATCGGTATCTTCCACGACCTGCGGATCATTGTTCATTTTATCTGTCTTTACTAGTTTCGCCAGAGTCTCTAGCTGCTCACTGATCTGAGGTGTCTCGTTGACCCATTCGTCTACTCTGGCCTGCAAAACTCCCATCGCCAGGTATCGTTGATACCCAGTTTGTATTCCTAGCTCACGGCCTTCAGTATGTCCCTGTCGTTTCCCGGCCTCGTAGCCTTCTTCATGCCCACGATTGAAACAATCCTGCTCATAATTGAGTATGCTATCGAAATTCATGTATTTTGGTAAAGAGGACCTTAGTCTCAAGTCCTTTTCGTTGGATCCTTGATTAATATTTGCCGTTCCTCTATATTGAATATTATTACTGTGAAAGTAGCTTTGAACCGAGAAACGGTTGCATTGTGTTAGCTAATTAAGTTCCATAATTGTAGTCTGCGGTTCAGATAAAAAGAGACACAACCTCGAATGAATAACGAGGGTACCAAGTAAACCGCCCATACAAACTCTACAGAAAATATAATTAGATCATAAACAGCCAATATAGTCTAAAACATGCTAAATCACCTACAAACTGTTGATATGTGGAGAAAAAAGCTGAGACATATGTTATGTCAGAGGGCTTCTAACTTAGAAGTCAAAGTGCAGACAGCCAAAAAAAAATCACATCCAAATTATTCCGCAAGTACTACGAAATCAAATCAATTATTGGATACCCCTTCTCTGTACCATAAGCTGATCAATAAAGAAAACTATATTGATTCAATTAACCATAGTGAGGACTGGCCAACATCACACAAACACGTGACCGAGGCCGCCACTGCCTTGCGACGACATAAGCAAACGTACGAAACAAGCACTACGAACGTTCACGACTCAGGCCTTTGAAAGATGTCCAAGAGAGTCAGCGGACCGATTGGCGGGCTAGTACTTCCGTTCGTCGGACTTTATCTGTTCCAACAGAGCATCTATGATGTCGGTGGAGGCAGCCGCGCGGTCATTTTTGACCGTCTGAACGGAATTAAGAAAGATGTTGTAGGCGAAGGCACCCATTTCCTCATTCCGTGGTTCCAGCGGGCGATTCTGTTTGACATTCGTACGAAACCTCGGAATATCTCAGCAACCACGGGGTCCAAGGACCTGCAAATGGTTAGTCTGACACTCCGCGTGTTGTCGCGGCCGCGCATCAACCGTCTGCCGGCTATTTACCAGAGTCTTGGTCTGGATTATGATGAGCGTGTTCTTCCCTCGATCGGTAATGAGGTGCTGAAGAGCATTGTTGCGCAGTTCGATGCTGCAGAGCTCATCACGCAGCGTGAAGTTGTTTCGCAAAAGATCCGCGAAGACTTGCGCATTCGTGCCAGCGAATTCTCGCTCGAGCTAGAAGACGTGAGCATCACACATCTTACATTCGGTCGTGACTTCACGAAGGCCGTGGAACAGAAACAGATTGCCCAGCAAGACGCCGAGCGGGCTCAATACCTTGTACAGCGTGCTGAACAGGAGCGTAAAGCAGCCATCATCCGAGCCGAGGGTGAGGCTGAAGCAGCTGATACTATTTCTAAGGCCATCGCTAAGGCTGGTGATAGTCTGCTGCAGATCCGCCGCCTCGAGGCTGCCAGGGAGATTGCATCCACATTGGCGGAATCGGGATCGAATGTCACATACGTCCCCTCTTCCGGCGCGGCAAGCAATGGTGCCGGACAAAACGGACAAAACGGATCCACAAATCTACTTCTTGGACTCACCGGCCGCTAAAGCATTGTGAACTTCGGTAAATCCCATTGAAGTTATATGGGGCTACTTTATATGTATATAAAATCTCACCACTGCTTTAGTTAGTTATTCATGTTATAACCAGTCTATTCATGGCAGATCCGAGTGTTCAACGTGATTCCCAGTTTACCTCCAACGAGAGTCAATAGAATTCCTTTCATTCGACTTGCCTCCTTGACTTGCCTCCTTGAGACATCGACGTGTGATTTATCACTAGTATAACTTTGCCAAATACCTGCGGGAATACTTCCGTACATAGGGTAAGTACTAGAAAGATCATGCAAAGTAACTAAACCAAAAAAGTGGACATACGAGAGCTGCTGTTGAGCTCGCTTGCGTGCTGATCATGGAGTTAATAAAGCCCGCGAAGTCACGGAACACTGTGTCCCACATAAAATCTCACCGTAATAGTCTACTAATGGCTAAGCTAGTCACGAATACCAGAAATCACTTCGTTATATTGCAGCGCAACACAGCTTTAGTTCATATGCCGATTGCCTCTGCATCGTTGATCGATCAATAGAATGCCTTGACCGGTGAGAAAAAATCAGAACGTTGAAGCCATACAGAGCTGATGCTGATGTTATGAATAAAGTACTCGCCTTGAATCCCATCTTACGACAAGCAGTATCGGCAAATTCATTCTGTGTCAAAAGCCATGGATTATTTCCAAACCTCAACGATCTTTAACAAAAGCGGGTAAGCCTACAATGCTAAGAGCTCAATATTCAGTATTCACAACATATGGAAGGCACTGTTACATTAAAGGCAAAATCCAGGTCATACTACCTAAATACATTTTTACGCGCAACACGCTCAGCTAGTCTGGGCGAGTTCATAGCAAGTCTCCGTCATATTACAGCAACAGGAATAGGGCTGCCCAGCATTACAATCAGTATTTCAGCATTAAGTATCCGAGGTTACCAAAATAGGAAGACCTACATCTAACAGGGGTCCCAGTAAGAGACCCGAAACACACATGGCTACTTTAGGACCCCTTGGCTTCTGCATTCGTAACTGCAGACAGCGTGCGCTTGTTATCTTAAAATACCAGCAACCTTGCACTTGTATTTGCATGTCATTGCGTTATCGTTATATTTATAAGTGCCTCATTGTTCATTATCGTGGCGAACACGGTATATTCAGCATAAAAAAAAACACGTATTAAGATTAGGGGTTATTCATTGCTAATGACTCTCATTTTTTTGCGACCTCTTGCAATTAAGTTAAACTCGATATGCGAAACTTAAGTTTTTCAACTCAACGAAGAGTCGCGCCGAGAACCCGTGGCCCCTGCAGCAGCTTGCATATCATATTCTCGTCCTTGCCCAAAGGCATGCTAAAAGTAACTACTCGACAAGACAGGCCTTACGAGACCGGCAAACAACGAATCATTTTTGTGAAAAAAAGCTCATTGGCTAATTAAAGGTAAGTCTTTGTAACCACTACATATCACATTGCTAACTGATGTTGAGTGTCTGAAGATTCACTACCTCATGCGTCAGACCTTACCCTTACATAAAGGTACTCAACCTGGTCCTTTGAAGCCCTCGTCATGTTTGAAGTTAGTTGAGTCCACCCTAAAAACCTAACCAAATATTATCGGGAAAAATGAAAAAAACGGAGTAGTGCATAGAAACTAACAAACAATCGAGGCATTCCCGCCAAATGCAGCCACACCCCAACTAATAGTTCATAGACGTGATTCATACACAAGCGAGGCCTGCAATTATCGTCTTATACAGGAACCCGAGTGATGCGGGGGTGACTTTCCTAGCCCTAGACATTTGGGCTGGGGGTGGTGTATCCGAAGAGAGTCACACGTAGTCGAACGCTAATCACGGCGACGGTATTGAGCGAAATAAAATAGCTCATGATGGCATTGTGATGTACAACTGAGTAGTGATCTATTTTTAATCCGAGGTTACCCTAGTATAACACTGAATGCAGCATAATGGAAGACCAAAAACTTCATACAATGGAGGGGATGGGCTCGCCAACACACTTTAGCAGTAATTAAATCTAGCTGCCAAAAGCCGGAGCAGTTAGGGCGAGACACCTCGCGGCATCACCCCATCTTCTCGTGACTTCTGCGTACCATGGTGGGAGGAGACTCTAATCTCTCCGGAAAAGACAGATGCAGATGACTTAGGGAGCCATACCAATTGGGTATTCAGGGCTAATGATCTGGTATATGAGATGCATATTAGGGACATATGACGCCATGCATCAATAGCAAACCAACGTAAACACACCGGAATAAACGCTGAAAGCTTCTAGACATTATGGAACACAGTTCAATTGCAACAGCTGGAACGAGAGAAGAAGCTATACATCTGACAGTACAACCAATAAGGCAATGATCTAATTGATCATTTAAAGTCAAGCTATAAAAAATCGAAACACCAGTAATGCCGCGTTCCAGCCGTCAGGTAAAGGGTTAGGTATCAAGACTCGGGGAGAAGAATAGAAAAATTGGAATCAGTAGATGTAGGTCTATATATGTGAACAGAAGTCACCTAAAAGTTCGTGAAAATAGAAGGAATATGTTTTAGTAACGCAATAATTGATATATACCACGTTTATTGCTGTCTAAACACCGAAATTGCTTGCAAGCCACGATAATAATGATATGCAACCCTAGCGCCACCAAGGACTACTCTCATGCATATTATGCACGGCGGTATACCCCGCTTACTGAATGAGGGGTGCACTAGTGTATCAGCGTGGTCGTTATGCATGAATGCGGGGACCATTGTGTGAAGTCCGACAAAGGCAAGGTTTCTAGCGGGGCATGCTGGGATGGAGATTTTCCCGAGATTTCCAAGTATAAGAACCCCCCGCGACGTCCGTCAATATCTTCTCATCCCAGACTTGATCTTCGATACCAATTCACCTTTTTTCAACTACAATGAACGCTTACCTTGCTGCTGCTATTCTCCTTCAGGCCGTTGCTGCCGACTACAGTGGTGCCGCTAGCTCTGTTAGCGCATCCGCCGTTGCCCTTGCCTCCAGTGTCAGTGGCTGGTCGTCTGGTGACGGCCTCCAGGGTGCTCTGGGAATCCAGGGCGGATTCGGGCCCCTCTCCAGCGCTGTCGGTGCTCTGTCCCAATCTGCTGGCTCTGCCTCGGACTCTGACATCGACGTTGACTCGACTACGTCGCTTGCCTCCGCCATCACTGGCCTTCTCTCGGCTCTTACGGAGAAGGCTGGCGACTTCAGCTCCGTTGGTGCATCTAGCATTGTCAGCGGTGACATCAAGTCGCTCCAGGGCCCTGCCGCTGGCATTGTCAGCGACATCGTTAGCGCTGTCCAGTCTGACTGTGCCAAGGTTGGCTCGCTGACCTCTGCTCTTGGTGCCATTGCTGACGCCTTCAGCTCTGCCGACTCTGCTTACAGCGTCAGCGGTGCTGGTGACTTCCCTGCTGCTCCCAGCTGCAGCGGTGGCTCTGGTGGCTCATCGTCCTCTGCGGCCTCCAGCTCTGAGGCCTCTTCATCTGCTGCCAGCTCGTCGGCTGCTGCCACCTCTGCTGCTAGCTCTGCTGCTAGCTCTGCTGCCGGCTCGTCAGCTGCTGCTTCTAGCGCCGCCCCTGCCGCTACCAGCAACTCCGCCGGTGCTCCTCCTGCCATTAATGGTGGTGTTGAGGCCGTTGTCGGCCTTGGTGCTGCTGCCGCCGGTGTCGCTGCCCTTCTGATCTAATCTATTTAGGTGATTCATTTCTCTTATTATTGGCAGTAACTGTGTAACATATGTCATATGGTATCCTGTTTTGTTTTGATCTAGTATAATCGTCACTTAAAGCTTGTTTTTTTGTTTTTATTCTTCGTATGTATCTTTCTTAACTTTCTGATTGAATTTAAGCGAAGACGAACTAACCTTATGCCATGGTTCCACTTCAATGCTAGCCATTGGGCACCCCTCCACCCAAAACTCTCTTTTCTGTGTCTAAACAAACCCGTGGTTACAATACAAATTGTTGTAGCGCAAGCCGTTATAAGTCAAACTGTTGTAACTCGTGGCTCATAGTTACTTGAATCCCGAGCAAAGTACTGCAAAAACCGCACCAGGCTGTAATTAATATTGTGCAATGTAGTGAAGCAAGTTAATAACTTTTACATTAGCGGTAATTTGACTGAACATAGATACCCATTAAGTCTTTACAGGGAAGAGGCACTGTAATATACTCTTCAAGCCCTCTTCTAGCATATTAATTGAAACCAATATAATAACTACAGTCAACACTATATTACATATAGCCTATGATACATTACTGCAACAAAAATTGTTTTGGCTTAAGAAATACCAACATAGGAAATCGCTACCACGTCCCCTACCCAGAAACCTGACATCGTGCTAAGACGATTAAAAATCAACCAGACTTAACCCGGATTGTAAACGGCTCCGGCCCGCGCAATTGCTAGACTGACATTCAATAGTCATGTGACCGTAAGTGGCGCCCAGACCCAGATCATTGCCATCGCAACCACACGTGTGTGTGTATTTAAGGTATGAGTTCATACATTTCGTCAGTTTTCAAGTTCTTATTTCCTCCGAAAATGCCCATCTCCGACGCCAAGAAGCAACAAATCGACAACGCGATCAAGAACGATCATATCTTCATTGCCTCTAAATCGTACTGCCCCTACTGCAAGCGTGCCAAGCAGATCATCATCAACCAGCACGGCGCTAAGGCCAACGTCCTTGAGCTTGACGAGATCGAGGAGGGCGGCGCTATCCAGGACTACTTGGAGAAGGTCACAGGCCAGCGCACTGTGCCAAACGTTTTCATTGATGGAAAGCACATCGGTGGCTGCTCCGATATTGAGCAGCTTGAGAAGAGCGGCAAGCTGGCGAATCTTCTGTAAAAGAAACTAGCCACATAGTTGACATAAATGGACATCTATAATTACATTTTCTAAAACGTTTTTGGTCAATTAATTTTCCACACTTTTACGTTCCTGATCCACAACTTCCTGGTTCTCTTGAGCGTCCCACAAGCTGCGATAAAGACTGTCTTCGCGACTCAGCAGTTCGCTATGAGAGCCCTGCTCAGCCACAGCACCCTCACGCAACACAATAACCTTGTCAGTATTCGCCACGGTACGCAGCCGATGTGCGATAAAAATGTTTGTGCCACCATGGAAGTTAGTAAAGATATTGCGCAACAATGCACGCTCAGTCTCAGTGTCAAGAGCCGAGGTTGCCTCATCAAAGAAATTTATTGGTGCACCCTTCAAAAGGACCCGAGCCACAGCCAGCCGCTGTCGCTCGCCGCCCGAAATCATGAGCCCTCGTTCACCAACCATTGTATCGTATCCTTCCGGTAAGTTCTTGATTAGCGTTGTCAGTTCTGAGCGCTTCACTGACTGTTTGCACTCTTCATCTGATGCGCCTAAGTTTCCAAACCGGACGTTGTTCATAATCGTGTCGTTAAATAATGGTGTGTCCTGCGGCACAACACCAATTGCTTTTCGTAGTGACTGCAAATCAACTTGTCTGATATCTTGTCCATCAACAAGAATGCGACCCTGCTGCGGCTCAAACAACCGGAACAGTAGTCGTAAGATTGTAGACTTTCCGCTGCCACTGGACCCCACAAAGGCAACCGCCTTTCCACTCGGTATGACGAAGCTTGCATTCTGCAGAATCGGCACTCCAGGGCGGTATGCAAAACTCACATTCTCAAACCGGATCTCGCCTCCGCGAGGCTGCACATTCAACTTCGGCGCATCCGGTGACACATTCCTAATCTTGATTGGTTCTTGCTGCAGTGTGAACAGAGTCTCCATATCCAAGAGCGCTTGCTTCAAATCGCGGTACACAGAGCCCAGAAAGTTCAACGGCATACTGAGCTGGAACACAAGCTGATTGACCAGAATCAGATCTCCCACGGTTAAGCTGCTTGACGCAATGCCATTACAGGTCATAAACATGATTGCCGTCAAAGCGGTTGAGAAAATTAGATTCTGCCCAGAGTTCAAGAAACTCAGTGACTTGGCTATGTTAATACTTGAATCCTCATAGTCAGCCAACGCCTTATCATACTTTACAAGCTGATTTTTCTGGTTGTTGAATAGCGTCACGCTCTCAATATTCTGCAATGTCTCCGTAGCAATCCCAGAGGCAATGTTGTCGGCTTTATTTGCGTTACGTCGGAACTGTGACCTCCATGCCGTAGTTCGGATCGTAAACCATGAATACGCTAACATTGTAACAACAGTGACTGCTGCAAAGCTAGAACCAAACTTGTAGGACAAAACACCAGACACCAGGGCAACTTCAAATGTCACAGGCGCAATGTGGAAAATCATGGCTGAAAGGACAAAGCTAATGCCTTTGCATCCACGATCAATCGCTCGCGTAAGCTTTCCGGTAGCGTGAGATAAGTGAAAGCTACTATCGAGCTTCATAATATGCTCGAACGTGGAAGCACTGACCTGGCGAATCGCTCGTTGAGCCACAGTGGCAAAAATGGCATTGCGCATCTCACCAAAAAAAGTCGCACTAAAACGGGCAAGCCCATACGTCAAAACAAGACCAGTGAAAACCGTTCCTGCCGTTCCTACCTGCTCCCAAGGAATGTTCATGGCATCTACAATCTCTTTGAAGTAAAAAGGTACTTGAACATTCATAACCTTCGATCCAATAAGTAAACTCAGTGCAAGCAGCACTCGTGCACGAGCACCTTTGTGGTTTTTAGGCCACATATACTTCACGAGATTCTTGAGAATCAATCGATGCGTCTCAGCTTCATTCTCGGGTTTAGATTCAAGGGTCAAGCCGCTCAGCTCTTTAACTTTCTTGGCATCCGCCTTTTTGAGACCACCTTTGTCGGTTTCTCTTCTTTGTGCCTGAGTCCCCTGAAAGCGAACAATCTGTCGACATCCACCAATGAGTGGTGAGAATCTGGGAATGCGTGACGAACCACCAAATCGCATGCAACTCATGTATCTTTTTGGCTCAAGACGGCAAGCGCCTCGAGCATGACTTAGCGGCTGCGTAGGTCCGCTAAGCCAAGCTGTCGCCTTCAAGACTGTTGCCATTGTAGGAATGCTTTTTTGACAGGCTAAGCTACAACAGCTGCATAAGTGGCGGTCGCTTGCATAATCATGACGCGATGTTCACGCGTATGAATCATCACGCAACTTTTCTACTCTGTCAGCTTATTCGCCATATTAGTGATAGATTGCATGTGTAAAATTATATCTAATAGCTCTTTAATTTGCATACCATTATACCACTGACTTATCCGCTCAACGGACGTTGACATTTTTTTTTGTCCGGTCATGCAAATCCCACCCCCAGAAAATGTAGTTGGACTCTCAGTTGTTGCTGTATGAAGTAATTTGCAAGATCTGCATCAAAATGAGGTTTTTTTTGTTGATCGGGAGTTTCTTTGATGGATAAAACCACGTTCTGGAGCTGGCGTCTAAAAATTGAAAAAAAAGATCCAATGAGAGGAAACAAAATAGACTAACTCTATACATTTAATTACATCAGTGTTCCGAGCCACCCATATTCATCATTAGCATGACAAAGTCGAACCCTTTGAGGAAACCAATAGGGCTAGGTTAAATTGATATGTCATCATATTACTCACTTAGTCTTAAGCAAGTTCGGGACCACTAAGGTTCATGGGTTCAGTATACGTCGTAGGTTGTTAATAAGTAGACTACTAATAATTGCATCGTGATTTATACGATTCGAAGGTGTCCCTAAATAATTTTATTTCTTGTATTTAACAGCCCGAAAAGGGAAAAAAATACGCAACGGTATTAATACCATAAGCAATTACTAATCAATCAAAGTGCAACACCGCTACTCGGCGTATATAATCATAGTTAAGTCTCCACAATTAGAAATCCTCTGCGTGTGAGGGCATGCTCGAGCTTTGAGACACCGGTTTAGAAATCCTGATCCGTCAAAAAAGATATGTCAAACAACCCATACCAATTGGGCTCGTTTCCTACTAATTCTTTGGCAGGTGGCTCACATTTACAGGACCAAAGACCCACAGAAAGCCAGGCCAGTCCTCTTACGTCGCAGCCATGGCAACAGGCCCTGAATAGTATATCAGCTCACGGATTGAGTGCATTTCCCAGCTTGTCTCCTGGATTGCCTGGTAGCTTATTATCAGCTGGAATTCCGGGTCTTTCTTCAAATCCACAGAGCCACGGCCTAGGATTCCAAAAACATGACTCGTTTACACCAGACGTATCTAGGGTCCCAGAACCACCCAATCTTTTGAGTCTTCCTGGTTCATTTATGAGTGCCTCATCTGGCAATTATGCTCCACCTTTGGTCAACGGCCTTACCAATCCTCAGCTCCGTGATGACGCAGTACATAGCGGCTCAAACCCAGGTATACAAAACAGCTACTCCAATCAAAAAGAACAGAGTCAAGTCAATAGATCCTCTGATTCGGTTATACAAGATAACCATCATGTTGGAAATGATGCTGAGGAACGAGAAAGACAAAAGTCCAATACAGATCAAAGGGCTGCCGGATCTCAGCCACACAATGCTCAGAAAAATCCTACTTTTACTTCATCTCCGCAGAATCAAACTAATATTCCGCATTCTAACGGGATGCCACTTACAGACTCCTCGCCTTCAAATAACAGATCATCGAGCGCTGGGTTTCAAACTCCAAATATCTTGAATACAGGCGGTATTAACAACTCTGCTAATACAAGTGGTCTATTGGGAATGTCGCCAAGTGTTTTAATTGAGCAGCAAATTTTGGTGCTTCAACTGCAGATGCAACAGCTTGAGCATATGCACCAGATGCAGCAGCTTCAACAATTACAGCAGCTACAGAGACTGCAGCGTTTACAGCAAGAATCTAATAATACATCTGGTGCTTTATATCAGCCAATTCCGGGTACTAATAGCCCCGAAACTCCAGAGCTTCAACAGCTTCAGGGTCTCCAGCAACTACAGCAACTGCAACAACTGCAACAACTCCAGCAGCTACAGCAACTCCAGCAATTGCAAGTATTACAACAAGCACAATTACAATCTGGTCTACCTGGAATGACACAAAGACAAGAATCTCATGCTCAGCCCTCCGTGGATAGTTCTGGTCCGATTAACAAGTTCTCCTCTGAAAAAGCTATGATGAACTCTCAACATTTAAACCAGCAATATCCCCAGGATTCTCAAGCTGAATTTAGGAACGAGAATGCTAGCACCAAGATCAACAATAATCTGTCTACATCATCACCACAACTGTCTACAGACGCGTCTCAAAAGACTCTTCAAGGTACAACTCAGCAACAGATGCAGCAACAACCACAGTCACAACCACAGTCACAACCGCAGTCACAAACACAGTCAATACCTCGTCAACAAAATGGAACGGATTCACGACAACCGCAGCCGCTGTTATCACCTGAACGTGCAGAAAACGAGCGGGAAAAGAACACAAGTGGTCAACGAGCGAGTGAAATACCTGAGAAAAGCCTTTTCCCTCCTCTACCTGCATCGGTGATGCGCCAAGTGGCGGCCCAACAATTAAGAGTTGCGGCAACCGATTTTACTATACCTACTCTGCCTAAGCTACGACCTGGCCCCAAGAAACATAGCGAAATCATGCAACTGCAAAATCAGCATACCGGGGCAAATAGACAGCATGAACCAAAGCAAATTTCAGGATCAAGTCCATTCACATCCCAAGGTATGCTCGGAGTAATGGGATCAACAGCATATATGAAGAACAATAGTGGGCATGCAGTTCAACCAGAAATGCCGAGCAAAAAGCCACTTTTCTCAGCTCGTAAGCTGAAGAGTAGAGTTAGCAAGAAAAGTAAGACTGAACAAAACGATTCCGAGCACAACGGTACTACCCAGAATAATATTGTGCAGGACAATGCGCATCAAATCATTACAGGGCCAAATAACAGAGTTCATCAAAACGAGGTGAAACTCAATAGCGGTGAAAATAATATCGCGAGAGAGAATTCTCGATTAAATCAGACAGAAAAGCCCGAAAGCTTGCATACGGAGGACAAAAACAAAGAAATATATCAGGCTGAACTGACCGAGCGAACAGATGAGCAGAATCCGTCTCTGAATCCTCCGATTCGACCCTTGACGATAGAGTCGCCACATATACCTGAATCAGACTCCAACAAGGACTCTCAGGGTCCCGTGCTTGGAGAAAAGCGTCAAAGGGCACGCGCAATCTCAGTCCCTCTGGACAACAATGGCAACCATGTGGAGATTATTCCGATCAGAATCAATGGCCGGTATAAGTGCTCCCTATGCGACAAGACTTTCAAGCATGCGAAGCATGTACGTCGCCATGGTCTCAATCATAGCAAACTTCGTCGATATACGTGCCAGTTTTGCAACACGAACTTCAATCGCAACGACTCGCTAGCTAGACATGTGGCGAAATGTGCTGACCGCTTCGAGCGCAAATCAAAAAAGTACGTTCTAAAAGATACGAAAACACAGGAAAGCGCAGATGCAATCGCAAATGTAAAAAAATCCACAGTTTCCACGCAAGCTTCTATTGCATCAAATATTCCCCAGCCAGTGCTGCCTTTGAGTGCGCGAGATACTGGTGAGACCGATTTGCATGAAAATAGTAAACCAAAGGGTGACAACGCCACTTTACTTCCAGAAATGGGCGAGGAGTCAGATTCGGATCTTACCTCTGATGGCTCTAGCTTTGGAACGTCGTCGGGAACGTCGTCCGGAACATCATCAGGAACATCAGACTCAGACTCCTTATCTTCATCGGATGAGAATGAAATCGATAAATTGAATGATAACACAAGAATGCGAGAAGGTGGGATGCCAAAGTCCAGAAAGAGAGTCAAGTATTATACACCGAGGCGTCCAGTTGGGACACCTCAGGATAACAATAATGATTCAAAGGTACAGCATGAAAATGGACTACCCGCATTGCCCCCACCTCTAGTTCCATATGAACTAAACGATGAACTGCCAAAACCACCGCCGACCTTTTTCAAGGGCCCCACAGCTCTCTCATGGCGTTCAAAGTTTGAGCAAAAATCGGATGCTCAGAAAGAAAATGAGACAACAAACGGTATGCCGTCCGCAGAAAATGTGTCGACCAACAGTCGAGAAGATCTACCTCCTGAGAGACGTCCATTAAAGCAGTGAAATGACCTGCTATTTCAATCCTTTTAGTTCAGTAGTTGATTCAATTTCACTCCTTTAGTAGTTAACTTGGATCTTGAAGTTATGCCATCAGAATCGAAGCACATCCGTGAAAACGAAAATATGTAGCATCCATACGATAATTAATACTAATACTTCTTTTCTAGTACCGGTTTACCACAAATAGACGTTAGCTTCGCCATTTGCTAAAGTCACAAACAGAGAGCTCTGACAATACCCCACAACTAGACCTCGGCAACAAGCAAAAAGCCGTCATCAATAATTATTTACATTATTTGTAGAAACGAGAATGAAAATCAACATGTCCATATGCACTCGCCCGATTAATTTAAGTAAGGCTTGGCCAAAGTATAAATCACATGATTTTAATTATCATGATGCCTTGCCCTCGTTCAATACCCCTTGGATCTCTCCGCAATAGCATTCTGCCAGATCAGGGGTTGAAATCCCGAAATTGACACGGGAGTATGTTTGGCCATCCAAGAAGGATCATAGCCACGGTTATAGTGATCGTTGTGCTTTTAACTACGTCACTCTTTGCGTTCTCAGAAGATGCCCATGCTGCGTTAAAGAGTGCTCAAGAGAAATATGGACATGTATTTAGCGACGAGAAGGAAGACGGCGAAAATTATCCGCCAATCCCGGCCAATCATCCTGAAAATGCGACATTCTTTACTCTTTGCCGCAATAGTGAGAAGGTGGCGATCATAGCGGCGATTCATAGTGTGGAAAAGCAGTTCAATTCACACATGCATTATGACTGGGTTTTCCTGAATGATGACAACTTTGATAATGACTTCAAAACCGAGGTCTCTGAGGCGGTTAGTGGTAAGGCTCATTTTGGCAAAATCCCCCAAGAGCATTGGTCTTATCCGGATTGGATCAACCAGACGCGGGCTCATGAGACACTGGATTGGATGGAAGAACACAATGTAGTTTATGGCAATCTCGAGTCATATCATCATATGTGTCGGTTCCAGTCTGGGCTGTTTTTCCAGCATGAGCTTCTACGTAATTATCGCTATACGTGGCGAGTTGAGCCGGACATTAAGATTCAGTGCAAAGTGAAAACAGACCCATTCCGACTCATGCGAGAAAATGAGCTGGTCTATGGCTTTAATATAGCTCCCCAGGATATCCGGGAAAGCATCACCACGCTATGGGACCATACGAAAGATTTCTTGAAAGATAACAAACACTATATCCACGAAAACAACTTGCGTGAGTTCATATCTGATGATGAGCTTGAGCATTATAACTTGTGCCACTTCTGGACGAACTTCGAAATCATTGATCTTGAGTTCCTGCGGTCGAAGGCGTATACTGACTATTTCAATTTCCTTGATCAAGCCGGTGGCTTCTATTACGAGCGGTGGGGCGATGCACCAATCCGGTCAATTGCTGCTTCTCTATTTCTACCCAAGAACAAGATATATTTCTTCAATGAGATCGGGTATTATCACGCTCCATATGGCCATTGCCCATACAACCAGGGCCCTCTGGAGCTAGACTGCACTTGTCATCCTCGCGAAGATGAATTCAGTAACAAATACTATGATTTCCACAAAAATAGCTGCATGCGTCGCTATTTCAAAGCCAAAGGTCGATCCTTCCATGACATCAATCCCAACGAGGAGGACTCAAAGGCGAATTGAAAGGGCCTGATGGGTACAATATGCATATATAGAATACGTTGACCTTCAACCGTGTGACGTATTTGTCATTTAGTGAAAAAAAGATTAATTCCATCTACAAAATAACCATCTATGGTATGATTTGTATCAGCTACTTGCTGGTAGCCAAAAAAATGATGCAAGGTCTTCGACTCAGTGTCACTTTATAATCATGCTGATGCGAAATACTACAGTGATTTCTATATTTTAACGAAACGGCTGAGGAATGTTGAGTGGCCGCTTAATACCAATCAAATCAAATACTTAATTTTAGTAGTATCTTTTACCCATTTCATAGTTTTATCTCACAATTTATTTTATAAACATCGTGCTTGAATGGCAGCGCGCACCTGACTAAGACGCGACTTATTCGACAGGTCGTGGCGGCGGCGTCTGAAGAAGATCAAGGCCAAGCAGTAAACACCATTAGCCGAAGGACATAATTAAGACACAATGGCGGACCATAGCAAAACACCAAGCCCCATATCAAGCATTCAAGATAGTTACAGACCCAACTACGACTCACATGAGTCTTTAGGATATCAACAGATGCGACGCAGAACATACAGCCTGGCGAACTCTGTTTCAGGTCCAGAAGAACATCAATCCGAGATTAGACAGGAGAATCTCCCTGAGAGTGAAGCTTTTATGAGCGGCATAAATATGAGCTCTGATCCAGCATCCAATACTGCTGCAGATATGTCAATGACGTCTATTGCTTTGGCAGACGATGATGATGATAGAACCAGATCAATTAATACGACGCGTATTCTGCAAAAAGCATTAGACTCCAATCCAAAGTGGGACTCAGGCCTCGAAACGTTTACTGACTACCCGCCGCGCGGGGTCCGCCACGCCGATTATAATAAATATGTTGAAGAGCTGCCGGATGACATGAGTGCGTATACTCAAGTACTGATCTGGTGTTTAGCTCGACGCATTGAGCATCTCAGAAAGGCTCCTCCCGAGAAGCTGAGAGTATCACTTCTATTAGTGAACGTCCTTCAAAACTTACAGCACAAGCTGCAAGCGCGACTCGTGACACCAACTACCGCCTACCGAGAGCCATTGAAATTAAAACCCAAGATGGAAAACCCCACAAATAAGTGGTATTCAATTGTTAAAGACAGACTCAAGACAGCTCATGACAAGATCCATGAAACTACACGTGAATCATATAATATAGCTGGGGAGTACGAAAAGCTTAGCCTTGTAGATGGAATGGTACCTATAGGAGCTGAGACTCCCCAAATTGACGTCAACAACATGATTACTCAAAGTAATAATGAAGCTCGAAAGAAAATCAAGGGTCTTTTGGAAAGTATTACGAACTTGGATGGACTTTCTATGCAAGCTCGAGAGACAATATATGAAACAGTGGAGCTCAGAGAACGTTTGCAGATCGCAGAGGGTCAAGATCCTATCGCAGTTCTGAGAGCTACAGAGTTTCAACAACAGCATTGAAGCATTGAAGCATTGAAGCATTCATACTTTCCAGTATCGCATTTATGCGGCCAATTGAGAGACCCAGGACAGTTAACATGATAAATGTTCACTTTAATTTTTCTATTAAATCAAAATATAGACAGTCCTCTTATATTTGCTCTGATGATGCTTATCCCCACTATTCGTTATAAGCAGTGGTACAGTCCATCGCGGGGCCACTGGCAGGCAGGACAAGGATCTCTGTGGAAAGCAGTATTTAGTCATGTGATCCGAGCGATCAGAAATCACGGTGCAGCTAAACAGCTAGACTGGTAGCTGCAAACATTGAACAGTAGTGGCTTGGATTTGCGACAGAAGGGTGTGAAATGAGTGGATCGCTGGGGTACTCGCGTGGCCATGTGCCTGTCGGGTACGTCGCCCCGTCGTTCCCTTCTCTCAGTTTCCGCTTGTCGCAAAACCCCTATACTTCGCCCCTCTTATTTAGCACCTGGGATATCTACGTGTTTACCGTATATTGGTTTCTGATATTTTCGGTTGGGTTTCATTTAGGGGCTGTGGCCGTTGCATGGTTTGCGAATACTAATGTAAAGAAGCGAAAAAAAGTGTCCCATTTATCATGGATTCTCATCATATACTCTGCATTGGGAGCATTTTACGGGTTCGTAATTGGATCCTTTATCGGGTTATTGCTTGGTTCGGTCTATCGCGCTGGTGCACTTCATATGTCAACTTGGATTCCGTTCACTTGGGCTTTTGCTATGATGTTATTTGCAACAATCGTGTCCTATGAACATAATACTTTGGATCTTTAGGTATGAGTTGTTAGGCATATTTTAATTTAATTTGATTTGATTTTAATTTTAAAGAAAATAATAAGTAATAGTAGCATAATTCTCTATGCTAAAACTAACTAATCGATCGTTTGTTGGTATCAAAGTCATCGTATGATGGTATCAAAGCTTGTTGAATGCAATAGGAAAAAGTATTAAAAAAGAAAACCAAGATATGAAATAGAGTTGATAGCCATTCGTTGTGGCGCCGCTATCAAGAGCACTTATATAACCGCACCCTTGTGCAAGAGGAAGTCGAGAGACGCTTAAGCCGTATCTTCAACAGCCTTGCTCTCACTGGAGCCTTCAGCGGCCTGCTCTTCAGGCCTATTTACCTTATTCCTGACCTCATTCTTTGCAGCATTCTTTGCCTCTTTAGTGATACTAGTTTTCTCGGCCTTAGAGGACTCACTAGAGTTTGTCAGGGTATCCTTCCCACTCGATTGAGTAGTATCATCTTTCGACGAAGCAGATGTCGCAGGAGCAGGAGCAGGAGCAGAAGCCCTTGGTTCCTTATCCGAGGGCTCACTCGTCTCCCTAGTTGCCTCCTTATCTGTATCCTTGCCCACATTGCTCTGTCCCTCCGAAAGATCAATCTCATTCAAGCCCTCAGCAAGCTTTGTACTGCTGGTATTCTTGTTGCCAGGTTCAAGTTTGATGATGGGGTCAGTAGTACGCTGTAGGCTGGTAGTACTGCTAGTGGGAGATACAAGCCGCGGAGTTGTGCGACCCGAGTTCACAGGCGCATTTGATACAGATGCACTCATGGCACTCATGGCACTCCTGCGGGGAATTGAAGGCTTGGAGGGCACCGTACGCTCTATGCGCTGGCGAAGGACATTGAAATATGAGACTAGGCGGCCGTCCGGTGCCTTAAACGCAAACACGGCATTATCAACGTCGTCGTCAATGAAGCAGTTACCGCTCTCGAGATCGGCAGCAAACTGAGCCAGGAAATCTCCCCAGCTTGGCGCAACAGCATACTTCACATCAAAGTCACGGCCAAACAAAATGACTTGACCGTAGCGACCCTTTGGGCCGGGCGCAAGGTCCACGGCAATGTTGTTACCATCGAAATCTTTGGCTAAGGGTATCCAGCCGGGATGCGCATACACGTGCTGTACAGTCTCAGGCGGGCAGCAGGTTTGGCCATCCATCCACGCAAGACCGTCAGGTTGTTGCGACGGTGGAACCCCCGAAGAGGACGCCTTGCCAGATTGCTGCTGCCTGCGACGCTGTTGCATCTCCTCCAGCCTGATTGCTGTCTGTCTCCACACATTCCACTCTTCGCTCACACCCTCAAGATCAAGCAGTGTGACACCGTAAAAAATGCCTGTGGGCTTGCCGCCCTTCTCTTGGCCGTCATGCACTTCAAAGCTCTCTCTCACGTCCGGAGGAAGAGCGCAATCCAGGTCATGCTCAAGATCATTTAAATCATTCGCGGTAGCTCCTCCCAGCACCTGGTCAAATAACTCCGGGTAGTTCTGCTCAATCCAAGTATCAATGCGATTCCAACTCAATGTCGGAGACGGAATCGGCGGACCGTCGCGGTTGAAATCACTAAGGGGAATACCACCTGCTCCTGAAGAACCCATCTGCTGTGAGCGCATCCCCGAGCTATAACCAGAAGCACCGGCACCAGCATTCGCGCTCGAGCTTGAAGAGCGACGGTCCGCAGAAGACGTGGCCAGAGGTGCCGCGTCTTCTTGACCCTGCGGACGAGACGGGTCGTACGCAGCGTAATGATCGCTGGTACTAATAGAATGTACAAAAGACTTGATTCCGTTCAGAAACCGACTCATGACGCGTAAGCAGTTTCTGGGGTGTACCAAATAAAGTGAGAAGCACGCGACTCTGATTATTGACGAGGACAGGGTTTCCGTGGCATTGCATCGATTAGTCAACAAACACTTATTTATAAGGTATGATATCATCACAAGCTCTAAGGAACGCGTTTATTGAGCTTGCTGCATTGGCCACACTAAAACGATCAAAGTTTCTTTTCTTAGAGTGAGATGTGTCCTTTTGTTCTATTCTGGCGGTAAATCCTGGTACGCCTTCATCTTGTTTTCGGTCTCTCGGCACTTTCCGGGGAGATGCCGCCTTAGACCGCTACCAAGTCCGATCATGCGATTGAGTTCTTGCGCTGGGCATTGCAGTACCCTTACCTTAACGATGTCCGCTTTAGGTAATTCACAAACACGTTCAGTTTAAACAGTGGGACTCCTAAGGTACTTTGTTAGACTCACGCCGGTCAGCCAAATCAGCCAAATCTTTACTAGTACGTTGAAATGCAGCATTCTTCAACGTCTCCGTCAAGGGATTTCTCACTGTCCTTTCAACAGGCTCCTATTGGCTTCAAGCCTGTCTCACCGACAGATAGTCTCATGTCGCCTTGTACCAAAAAGCTACGTTCCACACGACCAGGTAACCTTAGGATTCCACAGCCATTGGCTATTCTTAGGGCCGCAAAAAATTCCGTTGATCCTCAGATTGCCAACTCGTCTTTAAAGAATGAGCTCTGAATGTGACCATCATTTGTTGCTCTTTGGACGTTGTCTAACTTATTTATATCATCATAATGCTCATTAAAATAATTTTTACCCATATATTTTTACCATACAATTTAGTGATATTGCTACGTTTAAGTCCATTTCATCTAGATCGTACCACATAACATTGGTTATTATGGCAGTTGTCAATCCGGTTTGTCATGTTATAGCATAGGCAAAATTGATTGTAATTTCATATATTCTATTCTCAGTTTTACGGCATACTAACGCGCTCTCAGCCTGACTCTGCTTCTTCTGTCAAGTCTATTATTCATTAACTCGTTAACGCGAGGTGAAACTATTTGCTCATGGCTTTCTAGCTCTCCGAGTTTCCGACCCGCCAAGTATCTGTCTGCTCATTCAATGACTTTGGCTTGCTTCCGGGCCCCCGCTTGCCTACTCCACTAATATTACCACTGCATTTCTTCTTCTGCCCACCTTTTTTCATACGGAGGTTTACCATCATAAAGCTACCACCTGAAACACAGCTAGACGCAAATGCAGGACGGGGTAATAGTTTTGTTTCGAAGTCTGGACCGGCTCCCTTTTTGGAACTACTGCTACGACCCTTTACTACCCGCGGACTTGGATCTCTAATTGGCGAGTCAAATGTAGGTGAGTTCAACAAAAGACCAAGATTAGGAGTGTCTAGCAGAGATGATGGTGATTCACTAGATGGTGTGTTTCTGTAAACCCCATATACTGGGTGATAGTCGAGATTTCCTCCGCCGGTCAAAGAGCGGCCCAACTTGTCATATAAGTCGGGAGACTGCGGGAAAAATGAGGCCTCGACAAGCGCACGAAGTGCCGCTGCTTTAGTAGCATCTGCATAGGCTGCTGAAAGGGCAGCATGTTGCCATGTATTTAGTTCTGGAGTTTTGCCAAGGTGACTCAACGTACTACCAGGGTAGTCACCCTCGCTGTGATAGCCATTGTGCATGCTGTTGAATGCTGGGAACCTGCTCTCATCATAATCTTGGGTATTAAAGCTGGCTGGCAAAACGCGCGGTGCCCCAAGACGATAATCGTCCATCTCGTTAGTGGGATCCTCTTGATTGTATTCGTAAGGCTGAAACTCTGGAGACTGCATGGAGTCGGTGGCCGAGCCAAGTATTTGTTCGTCATTACTTAGTCCTAAGTTCGAACCAGGGCTTATTCTGTGCCCACCAGTGGATTGATGAAAGTCCGCATATCCTGTCATATTGTAGCCTGGGTCATAGGGAGGATCCGAGCGTAAGCTATCGCCATAATTTCCTTGCTCTGTATCATATGAAAACGGTTTATTTGTCCTCTCGTAGTCACCGAAGTTGTATGTGCCCAGATTGAACTCGACACCAGAGTCTTCGACACATTGTGAGTCTGTCGGAAAATCAGAAGGTAAATACGGCGCACCACCTGGGTTATCTGTGGAGTCATTCAGCTGTTCTCTACTATCGTAAAACCCACAAAGGCTCTCAGGTTCAGTGTCACGGTCTGCATTTGAAGTGGATGGGTTATCGGTGACATAACCAACGTCCTGGTCATGAAAGTGCTCGTGGAGACGCAATAATGGTTCAACATTATCTTCAAAGCAATTATCCTGAAGCACTGGTGTAGGAAGAAAGTTTTGTTCGTAGCCGCTGGCGAGAAGTTCACTGTAAGGGGTGTTGTTGTCAGGCGCGAAACCAATTGCGCTGATATCAGCCATGACTTGAGTGATTGCACAGAGGGCTTGAGTGCGCTTGGAGTTTGGATGAAGCCTAGGAGAGTCGTGGTGATGATAACTGTCTAATAATACTACTTATACACATAGACTGGGTGGTCCAGAGGGTTCATACTTTTATGCAAGGTACAGTGATATGATAAGCAAATGCATATACACTCTATCATCATATGCATGGTACTCCGCATAAGAAGGTAGGGCGAGAGTGGTATTTATCACAAATTCTCAAGGTGATGTGTGATGATGTAGACATACATGTTTACTATGTCATTTTACCATCGTGTTCTAAGGTTCTTTCTGCGAATGCGGAAACTCAGACTCCTATGGGGGTAAGGGCATATGAGTTCCTGCTTAAGTTGGACTGACTATGTATGTTCGATTACGCATAAGTATCATATGTAATCAGTTGGCGCATGCAAGGCCCCGGAGTTGCCTTATCTGTGACTCGAAGGGAGGACAGGTCAAGGTATTTTGGCCTTGTTGTTTGGGTCAGTTCCAGTGTCGAGAGTTTTGCGTGTACGTACTTGAGTGAGCACGTCTTGCTCTTACTCTTGCTTGTCTAGAAACAGTAGCGGCGGCATGACTGAAATGCCCATAATAGTAGCCAACTTTTTGTCGAAGTGTCATATATTTGTTTGGTCGTTGACTATGAGACAGACCACGCCGAGCAGGCAACATACGTAATTAGTTAAAAGATAAATACCTGCTCAAGGTGATACCTACTAACAAAAGATTCCTATTTGTTTAAGGCTTTGTGCTTTGTGCTTTGTGCTTTGTGATTTCTGAATTCCTATGAATGGTAGAAAGACACCGGGAAAGGCTGTGAATAAAAATAAGCTGTCAGCTAGCATTCATACATAGCATATACACACATTTACAACCGCCGATACTCCGAGATGCTCGCGCTAATGAGTTCGCACAATTTGTATCTGCTAGTCTTGCTTCAGATAGGAAATAAATATACCAACTCTGGATTGGAGCATCTGAATGTGCATATTAGCAGCTAGTATACTGATAATGTTTGACAGTCATGTTTGACAGTCATCGAAGTAGAGTATGGAGATGGCTAGAACAAATAAATATTTTATGTAGCCTGAAATCATCAACAAATAGGAATTATCGCTTAGACTCAACTAAGAACCGGAATCTCTTAAATATAATCATCTGTGCAAAGGGATTTTTTGAGTGGAATAGACGCGACGAATAAAGAAGCAGAAAATAAAAGATGTTACAAGTAATCACGCAACAAATAAATAAATAAATAACAAATAAATAACGAATAAATATGACACTACTGGCAAGGCAGTCGAGTCTGGAAAAAAATGCAACAGAAGAGTTTTCTTTGAAAGAGAATTAGGGAGTCTTTTTGATCCTTTCGGACCTCAGTTCCCACTGGATTCTCGGGAACCTACGGTTAATTTAAGATAACATATGTACCACTACACGGTATTCGTGAATAACTTAATTTACTCGTCGTCCTCCTCGTTATCGCTGGCCTCCGCAAGAGAAGACAGCGTCTGCTCAGCAATACGGTCAAGATCACGCTGGCCGTTGTCAGTGACGCGGCGGCCGCCGTTGTCGCTGACCTCCACAATTCCAAGCTTCTCAAGGGCCTGCAGAGACTTACGGTTCACAGAGCCCGAGGCAGAGCGGTGGTGGGAGGGACGAGAGCCACGGTTGATCCGGGAGCCGTAGCGCGTGTTGAGCTTGCCAACACCAACGTCCTTGTTCAGGTAGACGTGGCGGGCGATGGAGGCCGAGCGCTTGTAGAACCAGCCAGCAGAGTCCTGGGGAGGAAGCTCCTTGCTCGAAGAAGTCTTGACAACCTCGACGTAGCCAGGAACGTCGAGCTTACCCTGGCGCTGCAGGAAAGCAGCGTATGCGTTGATAAACTCCTGCGCGGGAACGTCCTTGACGGTGACACCAGCCATTATTAGTCTACAAAGTAGTGATAATTCGAGGGATGTTCAACCGAAGATTTCACAGTACTGGCCGTCAGTAGTCACTTGATCTGCAATGAGTTGGGTGGAATTTGCGTCACGTGTTTTGTGTCTTTTTTTTCACACGACTACTTTACTTGCAAATACTTTCTCCAACGCCACAGCACTAAAGTACACAAAGCCCTACTGTTACTAATACTTGGATTGTACACGTATCTAGTAACAAGTAGACATTATCCAGTATCCTCCCGATTATTGGCCCTTACCCGAGCCTCTAGGCTCCTTACCCCACTTCCTGGGTCGCAGTGATCAATAGTCGCTTTACGGCCAGACGGATCCTAGCAACGCCACGAACGGGATGTCTTCCAACCCGCAAAAGCAGTTTCAAGACCTGCTAGCTCAGCTCCAGAAGCTCCGGAACTCGGGCGGTGGAAGCGGCGGCCGCCGGACCGGTGGCGGCCCACGCATGCCTCGGGCTGGCGGTAGTCCGGCGTCGATGTTTGCTGGTCTAGGTGGTATTATTTTGCTCGGTGGAGGTGCACTGCTGCTGAATAGCGCGCTATTCAACGTTGAGGGTGGCCACCGAGCAATCATCTACTCGCGCACAAGTGGTATCCAGCCGCAATTGTATAATGAAGGTACTCATTTCGCCATTCCGTGGTTGCAACGGCCAATCATTTATGACGTGCGGGCAAAGCCGCGAAGTGTGGCTTCGCTCACGGGAACAAAGGACTTGCAAATGGTGAATATTACATGCCGTGTTCTGTCAAGGCCGCGGGTCGAGTCTTTGGCGACCATTTACCGCACGCTGGGCCAGGACTATGACGAGCGCATTCTGCCGTCGATTGTCAACGAAGTATTGAAGGCAGTTGTTGCCCAATTCAATGCATCGCAGCTCATCACGCAACGTGAGAAGGTCAGCCGTCTAGTGCGCGAGAGCTTGTTAAAGCGGGCAGCTAAATTCAACATCCAGCTCGACGATGTATCTCTCACAATGATGTCATTCAGTCCTGAGTTCACTGCTGCTGTCGAGGCGAAACAGATCGCGCAACAGGATGCTTTGCGCGCAGCGTTTATTGTTGATAAGGCCATGCAGGAGAAACAAAGTGCGATTGTGCGTGCCCAGGGTGATGCGCGAAGTGCCGAGCTTATTGGCGAGGCTGTAAAGAAGCATAAGGGCTACCTGAGTCTGAAGAAGATTGACACAGCCCGTGATATCAGCAAGCTTGTGAGCCAGTCTGGAAACAAGCTTCTCCTTGATAGCAAGGAGCTTATGCTCAACCTATCTGACGACTTTGAGCAGCATTAAATGTAAATAGAGCAACACGTTGCTAAGAGTTATAATAACTCCAATCGAGTCTTATCAGCTTTTGTATTAGTCGAAGGGGAGCTTCATTGAATGTGAGTTTCTTTACTGGGCGTTTATGAGTGGTTTAGTTTGTTTGATGGGTTTCTGAACAACGACTTGAAAATAAAACTTATATTGATTTGATTTGATTTGAATGGTTAGTAGTATATGATTTTCTGAGGCCACTAAGTCTTCGTAGTGGACTGACTGGAGTAGAACGGTTACAGTAGAACGGTTACAGTAGACCGGTTACAGTAGACCGGTTACAGTAGACCGGTTATAGTAGACTGAGTGGGTAGCTGGTAATTTTCTTAGTTTATCGGTTTATTAAACGTTTAATTTGGAGCTGAATGTGCGTGAAGTGGTCTATGCTTTCGGTGCTGCAGCTGCAGCTGCGGGATGTTTCTTGCGGTATGCAACCTGCCAATTTATCGCCCGTGCAGTATTAACTTCCATAGTTGTGATGTTTTCCCTCAGGAACTCAAGATCTTCATGGCACGCTTCCAAGCCTTTGTTCGTCGCATCAAGTTTCGACTGCAGGGTATCCAGGGCCTCATCAATCGGGTACTCAAGCATCACATTTGCGCCCAACCAAAGCCATACAGACTTCACGGGATGAATCTCTGCCTTAGCATAGAGAGTATCGTTTAATGCGTACTGCGATTCGAATGGTTCAGTTTGTTGCTTCAAAAACTTGCTTGACTCCAGACTCTTCTGCAGATCCGGTAGTTTGCTTTGTAGGTTTTTCGCGCGATTCGTTGTCGCCAGCTCCATGAACTGATACTTTTGAAGCTGCTCTTGCAGCTGTCGCAGCAGCGCGGTTGCCTCTTCTAAATCACTAGCATACTCATCGATGCTACCCAGAAATGGTGCTTGAGGAATCCCCCGAGGATTAATGTACTCTGGCTTCGGAAGAGCTTTCGGCATTTAATTTTGCTTGACAGAAGCGGCGTGTTTGGCTCCGGCGGTTGGTGTTCGTCGTCGTATGGTGAACTGAGATTAAGATTGCATGCTTAATTTACATCACTCGATAAGGTTAAGCTAGGCGGTGTAGTGGCAGATCAAGTCGCGTTTTCTGATGATTTCGTGGCAGCGAGCGGGTCAAATCATTGCTGCTAGAAATCTGGAGCTCCTTGTGCGCTCTCCTGAGCAATTGAAAGCGTACAATGCTGCGAAGCATGGGTTTGAGCAGACCCATGGCGGTACGGCAAACTTCGTGATTGCAGAACGGTTAAAGTGGACAGGAACAAAGCTAAAAAGCTCAGGTAAACCTTTTTTAACCTGTGAGCAAGATATAAAGATTCTGGAGAATGACTTCTCGTATTATTTTGAGCCTGGAATCAGGCATTTCGTTGTCTGGTCGAAAGTGCCCATCCCATGCGACTCAACTGAATATCCAACTCCAGAAGCAGCGGCAAAAATTAATTCGTTTATCAAACGCGAGTTTGTGGAGCGCTGTAGTGTACCGCCTGAAAACACAATGTGGTTTAAAAACACGGGAAGGCTACAAAGCGTACCTAGCGTGTCCCACTTCCACGTATTAGTACGCGATTGTACGAACGAATTGGCTAAAAAGATAATAAATACATAGATGAAAATGTCACTCCTTATGGCTCCGACGCACAAGAACATAGAACACACTTTAAATGAAGCGACGCAATGCAGCACCAACCTTCTCTTCTTCTTCGGGCAAACCCTGTTGAGCCCGCTTCTCACGTTGCCGAGCCTTATTCTCTCGCTCCATAGCGGTCTCGATCCGCATTTTGCGCTCGTCAACAACGTTGCGTGTCTTCTTGCGCAACAGACGCCTGATAGCAGAATTCTTCGGCTTCACGCCGGGTCGAGGCGACAGCTTTTGAGCCTCAAGTAGAGCTTTCTCCTGTTCCGCTGCCTCCTGTTGAGCTGCGTTCAATCGCTGGGCATGGCTTCGCCGGTCTACCTTTCCGATATCGGTTGGATCAAGTGTAATCATATCCGGCTGGATCTTCTCCAACAAGCTGTGGACCTGGGCCTCACGACGACCCGTACGCGTAGCATACGAGTATGGGTTCATTTCTAGAGCATCAATATTAGCTTCACCGCTACCAGGAACAATTAGCGACTCAAAGCCCTTACTTACACCTGCACCAAGCACATCCTCGTACGGGCAAAAATGGAGAGAGTTCACTTGTTGGCTTGGCACTAAGTGCGACATATATGGGGCACTTGGGCGCTCTCCAGAGCTGGTAAGAGCATCACGCCAGACTTGAACATGCGGGCCCCAACCTACCGCTAACAAACCAGTGTCACTAATGCTCAACGATGTAGCTGGTGTTGGCGTAAAGTATGAGTCCAAGACTTTGAAATTTCGAATATCCCAGATCTTCATCGTGCGGTCTTGGCCACCCGCTGCCATATAATGACCGCTGCGATCTATGGCAATTGAACGAACTGGGCCCCGACTATTAAGCACTTTGGCAACTGGAGTCGACATGTTCGGCGCCCATAGTGAAACAGTACCATTTTGATGACCTCCGTGTACAACAGCATTATAACGGCTATGAGTCAATGCGGTTGTTTGGCCCATCTTAGACCGTAACTCTGCCACAAGCTGACCTGTCGATACATCCTGGTACTTAATGAAGCCCGAAGTGCCACCAGAAACAAGCAAATAATGGTAAGGCAAGTAATCAAGACGAGTTGTGCCTATGTGATTCTTGAGTTCATGCACCTCAACTCCGTGTTGATTGTAAATATATGTGTGCCTTTTTTGGGCCACAGCAAAAAATTCGTTATCGTTCTGCAAGTATTGTACATCATGAATCGTCTCATTCACATTCAGCTCACAGCCGGGTTCACCTTCCTTCCAGTTCATTGATGCAATGTGACCCATACGGCCACCAATCAGTAAATGGTTACCCGTCTGTGAGTATTTACCCACGTAGGGCCCCAACTGATCTAGCTTGAGCGTGAAACGCTTTCCTTGAGTTGCTTTGTCCACACTATCGAGAATCTGATCTTGAGTGACCTTAAATGTCTGTTCCATTTCATTCTCGGGCTCTATGAAGCCTTGGCGTTCGGTAAGAAGCGCCTCTGTGCTAGCAGCCTCCTCGGCGGCTCGCTTGAACTGCTCATCACTACGCTTGAGCATCGAATTCAGCCTTTTGTTTTTGGACTTCGGGAATTTGGTATTGTTAGAACCACCATAGTGCTGATATTTCTCCATAATTGAGTCCCGAGTGTTAAGCGACATTCGGCTTGAAAAGTTCCCTTACGAGGTAGTCAAAAAAATTATGTAACCGGAAATATTCCATCTGGTATATCAACAACCCCTTACCCATATTATCCACCTCCATGGTGATGGTAGTGTTAGTGATAGCGCTATAACTTACTGTACGAGTAAAAATTCCTTATTGCATTCACTTATATAGCTTGAGCATTTTTCTTTAGTGGTTGGTTTTTTTTTTCTCACTTATGTATCTTCGTCACGCAAATCTGCATTTTGGTTGGATCAAACTTTGGAGTATCATTGTGTACCATAACTGTTTAGCGTACTCTTTAGCACATGGCTGTACGTCTAAGTTAGCTGGAATTTTGAATAGTGATTATCATCTTATTTCTGTTTGTGACACTTGTATTGTAGCTCAAAGCTTAAACATTAAACAGTGTTGGGCTATTACATTACGTCTAACGCTACTTATATAGCGTATGCTGTACAACCATCAAACACGTATGTACAACGTTACGTTACAATAAACTCAAGGCGTAAATTTTGTGTATATGCTTACAGATTTTCAATGAGCAAAGCCGAAGCCCCACCACCGCCATTGCAAATGCCAGCAACACCGTATTTACCTCCTTCCTGCTTTAGAACTGACGTCAGTGTAGTAACAATACGCGCACCAGACGAACCTAGAGGATGCCCCAAACTGACAGCGCCGCCATATACATTGACTTTACTGGGGTCAATTTCTAGAAGGCGAGTGTTTGCAATTCCTACGACGCTGAATGCTTCATTGAGCTCGAAAAAATCAACATCGTTAATACTGATTCCCTGAGTCTGGGGTAAATTAAATAACTTTCTGATGGCCAGGGCCGGTGTCGAAGGAAATTTGATCGGAGCCTGCTCGGCGTCAGCAAATCCAATGATGCGCGCTAGCGGGTTGAGTCCGTACTCTTTAACAACATCTTCCGAGGCTAGTACAACAGCAGAGGCACCATCATTAAGTTTTGAGGAATTCACAGCCGTTATCGTCCCATTTTCCTTCAAGAATGCAGGACGCGAGGTCTTTAATCGTTTAGGATCAAAGTTCGTAGGCTCTTCATCAACCGATATGAGAATCGGAGGTTTTCCTCGTTTGCCTGGAATCTCAATCGGTGCAATCTCAATGAATTTACCTTGTGCGGTAGCTTTTTGTGCTCGCTCATAGCTCTGTTTTGCAAACTCATCTTGCTCATCACGAGAGATTCCAAATTGGCGCGCACAATCCTCCCCAGCAAGACCCATCGCAGAACCTGAAAATGCATCTGAAAGGCCGTCACGTTCCAAACCATCAAGAAGCTGGCCCTTACCATATTTAATTCCCGCACGCAGTCCTGGGACGTAATGGGGAATATTCGTCATGGATTCTCCACCCCCTGCAATTACAACATTGCCTGCCCCAGTTTGTATAGTTTGTGCTCCAAGCATGATACTTTTTAACCCTGACGAACACACTTTGTTCACAGTAGTCGCAATCACTGATTCAGGAAGTCCTGATCGTATACCTATCTGCCTTGCTGGCGCTTGGCCGACATCAGCACTGACAACATTTCCAAAGTAGAGCTCATCAATTTGGTCTGCCTGTAATGGTGCTGCGCGCGTAAGAGCTGTTCGCACAGCATGGACGCCGAGGTCAATTACCGTCTGTGAAGACAGTGACCCCAGCAGCGAGCCAATTGGTGTGCGCGCGGCCGACACAATGTATACGTTACGCAACATACCGGATATGACTTGATTAAATTTGTAGCACAGTAAATATTAAGTGCGAGAAATGAGCCAAACCACGCCGAGGCCGCTTGGTTAGCTAATTTATGCGGGGTCTGCAGACCCTTGATCCAGGGCACGGGTGATTTATTTACATGATGAAGCAGATGTATCCAGTATACTATTGTAGCATAATAGAATCATGTAATTTTTTTATCGGAAAAGAATGCATCATATCAAAATACAAAAAGTAGCTGAAGTTTCGAGCTGAGAACCATATTATAGTATGGACAATTTATTATATGGAATGCTCTGTGTTTGTTGTGTATTATACTAAAGTTCTTTAACGCTTTCCAAGTGGAGTCGAGTCGCAAAATCAGGATGACTTGCTGGCAATCCACACACAAACAGTGTTGTTAAATTAAGTTGTCTAATATATGTGATTTACCTTTTATTTCAAATGCACAAGGGAGGCATGCATTGCCTGAGACGGCACTAATATTTAGGCAAAGCATTATTGTTAAATAATACGGCAAGGGCTTAAGTTCCAAGTGTTCGCTATATTAATATCCCAATCTGGGGTCAAAAATGGCACGAGTGCAAGTGGTTGTCGGCCATGTTGGGTTGGAGGTATACCAAAAGAAGTGCTAAATCTAATTTGTCATTATAAACAAGTTCAGCAGCGACTTTCGGGCCTTTGAATGTTTGTTTCCAGGTCTTTAGATCATCATGAACTGAGTGAATCGTTTATGGACCTCTGTGTTCTGCGGTAAGGATGTGAACGCGTGCTCGGCGCAGTACGTAGCACCGTCGACTTCAAAGTATGATTGCTGTAGATGAATCTGGCATTCCGCACACCGCAAACAGTTGATATGATACAGGAGCGGAGCGGTGGACTCGTTGGCATGGGCCGTGGCCTCAAGACAAGAGCCTTCGATACCCTTCCCACACATACGACATGTCGTGTGGGCAACAACGTGGTAACAGCCGGGGCAAAACGGTTGGTCCTCATGGACATGTACATCCGAACTTGAGCCAGTCAGGGTAGTCTCACACCGCGTGCACATAAAGCACTCGCGGTGCCAACGGCCAGTCAGACTACCATCGCGCGAGCGCACGGACTTGCCGATGATAGGGTTCAAGCATCCGCGGCAATACTTTCTTTTTCTGTCTGAAGACTGGGAATCACTAGAACCTTGCGACTGCAAAGATGTTTCCGCATGTGTCGCAGTATATGGTCGATGAGGATCTGCGAAATCAAAGGAGGCAGAAGACTCCGACTCATCATACTGCCCGTCAATAATTGCATCGCGAGAGTCACGGACGCGCAGATCCATTTCCTGTGGATCCATTTCGTGCGGATCTGTTTCGTATTGCGTCGGCTGCGGCATAGAGGATGCGCGGTTTGAGTAAATTGAGCTCGTTGTAGACATGCGGTTAAAATCATGCTGTGGTACACCCAGCAGTCCTGGCGTTGGCTGGTTACCGGTATTAGGTCGACCAAACTGTGGTTCGAATTGCGGTTGAGAGACAGGGTAGCCCTGTGGCTGGACGAAACCGGGAGTAGCCCCAGCATTAAATCGCTCAAACTGTGGCTCAAGGGGCTTCTGGGGACCAGGGTAGCTTTGTGGCTGGTCGAAACCTGGATTAGCCTCAGCATTAGGTCGACCAAGCTGTGGTTCAAGGGGCCTCCGGGGAACAGGGTAGCTTTGTGGCTGGTCGAAACCTGGATTAGCCTCAGCATTAGGTCGACCAAGCTGTGGTTCAAGGGGCCTCCGGGGAACAGGGTAGCTTTGCGGCTGGTAGAAACCTGGGTTAGCCTCAGCGTTAGGTCGTCCAAGCTGTGGTTCCAGGGGCTTCCGGGAAACAGGGTAGTTCTGCGGCTGAACGAAGCCAGAAGTACTCTTAGCATTGTCTGGCATAAACTGGGGAGCATAGGACCTATCTTGTGCCTGAGCCCATGCTGGTTTTACATTAAGGGGCGTTGTATTGGTCATGGGCCTTTGGTCTAAGAATTCAAAATCACTTGTGGCCGTACTTGCGTTTGAAGCGCTTTGAGTGTGCATTTGTGAATCTGGTGAAGGTTTCTCGGCCTTCGCATACGGGTTTCCCGAATAATTGTCCATGGGAACTGCACTTGGTGCATTTTGGCTGTCCGAGGAAGGTAAAGCTTCGGCCCCGTATGGGTTATAGGTCATTGATCCTTGCGCAGACCCATATGGTCCTGATCCTTCCCTGTCTGTAGCAGAGTTTGTTCCTGGTAGTGACGATATCGAGGCTGCCGTAGTATTAGATTTTGGACCCGATGCTATAGTCGGTGCCTCAGGACCCTCGAGTCGTGGTGAAGTCCGAGGACTTAAGTATGCTGATGCTGATGTAGTACCCGCGGCATAAGGATTGAATGCATCAACTGGTTTAGGATCCGGTGTGGTCTTTTTAGGCAAGGATATGTCATTTACAAGAGGAGACGAGGGCCTTCTTGTGTCAGTAAGAGGTGCCAATGGTTTCTGGAGCTCAGGTTCGAACTGTGAATACTGACTTGCTGGCGTTTGGGGAGAGCCTTCGCGTTGCGGAGGCAGTGCGGCTCCGAACGACCCCTGGGACTTGAGCGACGAGTTACTCGCGGCTGCAGAACCCGAATACGAGCCCTGGCGTATGGAGCTGGAACGTGAGCCTGACCGCGACCGTGAAGTATTGGGATTAACGTCAAATCCGGCACGCTCATAAGCGGAAGGCAGACCCGAAGCAAATGGTGGAAACGCGTAGTCCAGGTTCCGCCGGCCAGGTGATGGCGGAAGGGTAGCAGCAAACATATCTTGACACGCTAGACCTATGTGTCAGAGACCGTTTCAAAAGCCGAGCTTTTTTTTCAGTGAATAAAGAACGCTAGAGTGAGAAGGCCAGGTCCGAAATTGTGAACTAAGCACGCTTTCCTTACCCAAAACGCGTACTCCAGCTATGCTGTCGCGTATCCTTACCCTGAATTCCAGGAGTTGATACTTTCTAGGGTTTGCCTGCGTGTATGGTTGACAACACTGCTGCAATTGGCCCAAACAAACGCAAGAATAAAACTATGAACTCTTTTTATTACCATTAATATTTTGAGTAAGCACCAAGACGTTTGGCTCTCTTTTCACTCACTTCACAAGAGAGCTCACTCCTGTGTTAGGCAGACGCGACGCGTTCAAACGAATAGAGTGGAGGGCTGTGCACAGTGCTACTTTCACCTTTAGCTAGAATATATCTGATGACAAATATACGTCTATGACTTAGGCATCTGGCTTATGCGCTGTGTTATGCACTTACTACCCTGCAGCCATGTAAAGTGAATCAGGAAAAACTAAACAAATTCTGAGAGTCGCATGAAATAAGAAATAATGCCCTGAAATAATGCAGCGAAGTACGAGTAATGTTTGGGTAATATGCAGGTAATGTACAGGTACACTAGGAACTACATTAAGAATAATTTTGAGGCCAGCGGGATAAAGCTTAAGTTTGTCGGCCACTAGCCACCTGCTGCCATGTTTTATCCTGGAGCAGCTTTACCAAGTCTTCACATAGCACCGACGGCTTTTCAGGGCCGTCGAATGCGAACGATGTGTATAGTTGTACGAAATTAGCACCAGCATTTGCATAATCAAGGGCGTCAGCCGCAGTGCTTATTCCGCCGGAGCCAATAATCGTCAGCTCCGGACCAACCGCTGCACGCAACGAACGCAGTGTTTGCAGCTCAATCGGCTTGAGAGGAGGCCCGCTCAAGCCGCCCTCTTCAAACGCAATGGTACGGCTTGTCTTCATTGGTGGACGCCCAATGGTTGTGTTGCCAACAATGACGCCATCAATGCGCGAGGCTAGTACCGCCTTAGCGATTGCACCGATCTGTGCCTGGTCAAGATCCGGGGCAACTTTGACGAGCAGCGGAGGCAATTCACGCAAGGGCAATGCATCACGCTCGAACACAAGCCGCGTAAGCAGAGAAGACAGTTTATCATCGCTCTGCAATTCTCGCAGTCCGGGGGTATTGGGGCTCGAGACGTTGACCACAAGTGCATCAGCAAGCTTACCAAACCGGCGAATGCCTTGTACATAGTCATTGACATCGTCACCGGTCTTGTTCTTGCCCAAGTTTACGGCAAGCACCTTTCCCTCTGGCGATCTACCCTCGGTAGTCACACTTTCTTCGCGCACCCGAAGCCGAGCAGCCACAGCACCATGGCCCTCTGAATTGAACCCATAGCGGTTGATGATGGCTTTGTCCTCGGGCAGTCGGAAGACACGAGGCTTGGGGTTGCCCGGCTGCGGCTGCGGTGTTATGGAGCCGACTTCGACCCATGAAAAGCCCAGCTGGAACAATGAGTCGATCGCACGACCGTCCTTGTCAAACCCAGCAGCAATGCCTACGGGCGTACTGAGCTCCAGGGATTTGACTCGCCGTTCTTTGCTGCTGCTGAACAGCGTCGTGCGCAACACGCCTTGCGGGTCAATTAGTTCGAGCCAGCGCCCAGGAAGCCGAGGATTCAGAAACGGGTAATGCATTAATTCTACGGTGAGCTCATGTGCGCGCTCTCCGTCCGGCACAAGCCGTCGCCCAACCGGCAAAACCACATACCTATAAGCACTTGCGCGCGGGTCACGCAAGTAAAAGAAGCCACCGATTGTACCTACACCAAGAAGTGTGGTAAGCGTGCGTAGCTTTGGAATCCGAACCATTACAATAGCTTACCGCTGGGTTCGCAACGATAGCAATAACAACACTGCTGATTGAACGGATGTCTAACTCGATGCTCACGATCTAAGCTGACATTCTTTGATCACGTGCGCGATCTGGCGCGACAGGTGGTGGTGTTGTCTTCAGAGGTTTATGCTTGTAGTGGCTGCTGGCAGGCTGACAGCAAGTATGTAGGTGGTTCTGGGTGGACAACACACTTCTTTCTAAAGTCACAATGAACAAGAAGAAATGTATATAGCGTTGGGTTTTCCAAGTATGGGAATTCTAGATTGAGGTGGTCCTGACTTAACTGGTGTGACTCCACTTGTTTTTATGTGCTAAAAGGGATCTGAGACGCTGGACTATTCAGCTCGGAGTATACCTGCGTTTAATCGTATTTAAAGTGGACGAGTTCATTAATTCATTTAGTTGAATCATTTTAGTGATATTCTTAGGTTTAGCGGCGCCATTTAGCTTTTATTCATAACCAATTGAACGATCACTGTGTGCTATTTGGATGAAAAATGCGCGCTACTTGAGTGATTGTTCGGATTCATTTAAGTGTTAGCTAGATATTATAAGGAGATCATGTGGTATTATATGAGAGTTGGCCGAATGCTGCTGAGTGCTGTTGGGTGCTGCTGGGTGCTGCTGGGTGCTATTCGACTGCAAACTAGGCAAATATTCTTCAGGCCTAGTTCAGAATGCGTTGAGAAGTCGTTGGCTGCAATGAGTTCTGCACAGTCTAGTTTTCTTACGCGGAACTATTATTGTCGTGTGAGACGTCTCGTCTCTATTGCGGATCTTATATGTTGTTTCTAGTTCTATTCTATAAACGGTTTTCCGCAGCAGCACGGAAGGGATTCTCGGAAAGACTAGGTTCAGAGTCCGAGCCATCGGATATCTCGAAGTCATCGGCTTCAGCTTGGGTTGGAAACGCACTGTTGGGGTCGTTATACGTGTGGCCCCTAGCCTGCAGTGCAGCCGCCATATCAGAGGTCCGCTTATAGATAAGCCATGAAGTTACCACACCAACTGTGACAGCAATCACTACACTGATAAGATTGGCCCAGAACGTAGATGCGTCTTTCGAGCTTGATAGCTTTGCGAGTCGCGAGCCAATGAAGATGTGTAAAAAAAGTTTCGGAGTGCAACACAAGGTTGCAACAAAGAACTTCCAGGGCTCCACGGAAGGTACTGTGCTCATTCCAGCATTAGAAAGACTGTAAGGCAGCGGGCAGAGCCGAATCATCCACAGTAACATAAAGGAGTCCTGCTTCAGAGTCTCTACAAACGCCATGAACTTGACGCTTTTTTCGGCGAGTCGTTGCGCACGCTCGCGCAAAAGATAGCGGAACGTCATGAAACTCAGGAACGACCCAATAAGGGTCCCGGCCGCCAGCAGAGGCCAGCCACCAGGGAACCCGTATACCATACCTGTGAAGGCAGAGAGCGCTGAATAGCCAATCATGGGTGGGAAGGACACAGCCACGTATAACATAAACAGAATTAGCCAGTTGAAGGGCACGTCGCGGAACCGAGTGGAGAACTCAGACATCCACGCCAACACCTTGTTGTGGAAGATGCCAAGTAGAGACATCATTGTCACCAGGCATCCGAGTCCGACACCAACGAGAAGTTTCTCGCGGCGCTCGAGAGTGTCGAACATGCCAATGGCCTTGCGTCCGCTGTCTTTAACCCATGTTATACCGCGACTGACCGGGGAGCTCATGGCCGTGAATTGAGCCGCGGATTCTCGATCATGTGAACCTCCGATTACAAACCGAAGGTTCGCAGACTGAGCTTTGGGTGACTTAGCTTTGTGTGACTTAGCCTTGTGTGACATAAGTCTGTGACATAAGTCTGTGACATAAGTCTGTGACATGCGTGGAACTTCCTCGCTGGGAGCTGCTGCTGGGCAACGAACTGTGGAGATGAACCCCCGCCCAGGTATTCCAAGCCGCAATGCTGTAGTTCTAGTCTAAATCTAGGCAACCTTCGAGGTTGCCACGTGCACGATGCCAGAACCGTTAGGGTGCCGCATGGTGAGCCTCCAAGGCGAGCCGCACGCGAACAATCGAAATTATATCGAGTCTATTAATAGTTTAGTAGCTTTTTTTGCAGAATCGCGTGCTAGTACCGTAATATGGAGATACTTAAGCAATTAGCACGATATGATCACCAATAGTGCGAAATAGAGAGTTTGTGCTGTGCTAGAAATCGACAACTTGGTCAGTTTACGTATGTTATGTGAATCGTAAGCCAGTGTGCGTGCTTGGTAGGTGACGTCACGTACTCTGCTCACATGCTTTTTGCGTTTGACAGTGGACTTTGTTGAGCAGGCCTTGGATGTTTGCAGCGTGCATGTGTGGATGTTAGGGTTTCCCGGAGAAGGCATCGTCTCGCGTCACACCATATTTCGAGAAGTGTCGCTGCAGTGGGTGACGTCGCCATTAGGCGGAGAATCAACGAGAAGATAGTCGCTGCAGGCAGGAAAGTAGCAAAAAAAAGGAACAATGCAGCAAGAGAAGAGATTAAATGGAAGGAGCGATGAAATTGACCGTACACTGTTATGGATCTTGATAACACAACATTATTATTGAATGTAATGAATTAAATACAAGCAAAAAAACAAAGCACTCGAATAAGCATTGGCACGAATCACGGGGTGGGCCTGCATCTCGGTTTGTGAATCTTAGGACTTTGCCGCAATGCCACGTCAGCTGCAACTCAGGCCGTGCTGGACCAAGACCTTCACAGGCAGCACTTTGCCTTTCGCTACACTGGCCGATGTGTCGGGGTTAGGGTATAGAGCTTAGCTGAGGCTAACCGGCGTGTCAGCCCACTACCGCAATGCATGAGGCTTGCAGATAACCCGCTGGGGTTGGCTACTTACACAGCAAACTTACTGAGCGCAAGCTTGGGGTATCAGTATAACCCACCCTTAAGCATGCATTGTACACGAGCCTCCCCGAACCCCAGTCCTGTTGCCCGCGACTTCCGGAACTATATAAAGGCCGTCAATTTGAGATAATTAAGACTACTAGAGCCAGACTCAAAAAAGAAAGTTATAATACACACAATGCCTAAGAACTTCTCCCAAGTCGAATACCCTGCACCTGCCCCGGCACATACCAAGGACGAGTCTTTGCAAGTGCTTGATCTCTTCAAGCTGAAGGGCAAGGTTGCTAGCATCACTGGCTCCTCCAGTGGTATTGGATACGCTGTTGCTGAGGCATTCGCCCAGGTCGGTGCTGATGTTGCCATCTGGTACAACAGCCACGATGCCACGGCAAAGGCTGAGCACCTGGCCAAGAAGTACGGCGTCAAGGCCAAGGCTTACAAGGCCAATGTCAGCAGCTCTGCAGATGTTAAGAAGACCATTGATCAGCAGATTAAGGACTTCGGTCACCTTGACATTGTTGTCGCCAACGCTGGTATCCCCTGGAGCAAGGGTGCTTACATCGACCAGGAGGACGATGAGCACTTCAATGAGGTCATTGATATCGACCTGAAGGGCATTGGCTACGTCGCGAAGAACGCTGGCCGTCACTTCCGCGAGCGTTTCGAGAAGGAGGGCAAGAAGGGCTCTCTTGTGTTCACGGCCTCGATGTCTGGTCACATTGTGAACGTGCCCCAGCTGCAGGCTACCTACAACGCTGCCAAGGCTGGTGTGAGCCACTTCGCCAAGTCGCTTGCTGTTGAGTTCGCACCGTTCGCCCGTGTCAACTCCGTCTCGCCTGGTTACATCAACACTGAGATCTCTGACTTCGTTCCTAAGGATGTTCAGAACACTTGGTGGTCGCTTGTTCCCCTTGGACGTGGCGGTGAGACTGCCGAGCTGGTTGGTGCCTACTTGTTCCTTGCTTCTGATGCTGGCTCGTACGCCACTGGTACTGACATCATTGTCGATGGTGGTTACACTCTTCCTTGAAGAGAGGGCCGAGCTAAGTTATTGCCAAAATGTAGATATTTCTATATAACCCATAATGATGCGCATTTAAGTCATGTAATCTATGATTGAAACGAGTTCTGTTTGTTTTTCGTGTTTGTTTTTTTTGTTTCTGTTTTTGTTTATGTTCTAGTTCTAGTTTATCTTCTGGTTCTTCCTTGTTGTTAGTCTTGTGTTGAGCTTGTAGTTTTTCGGCATCGTGTATGGGAACCATTTAACAATCTGGCCGATGTTCAGCTAAGTAACTTGTGTGACTATGACAGCATTAGTTGACAAAATTAGCTACCTTGAGGATAATACTGATGTGCCCGTTGTGTGTGGTGGCTTTGGGGTTACGTCTCGGTGGAAATAAGAATAAGTAATGTATATTCTTTGTATCGTTAATCTATGGCACTCAACTCTGACTCCTATGTGAAACTTGGTACTGCTTGGGGGGAGAGGCATTAATAGCATCAATAGGCCAGCCTGCCCTTGTGAACAATGTTTAGAGCACATCTATAGCTGGATATTCGAGTTCTAAAGGCAGTTTAAGGTCTGCTTTATCTATCCATTGCGCTTCAGATCCACATCAATGGAATTTAAATAAGTTCTGAAACAAGTAAACAAAAAAAAACCAAAAGTTAAAATAGCCCACTCCTTTTGTTGGCTGCGTCGTAAATCAACCTCTACTCTACTCTATGAGAGTAAATTGACATCCATAACGCAACAATCAATTAGTATACTACTTTGCGCTTCTAATCCAAAACCCCGGAATACGAAAAACAATAGGTTTAAATAAGAGGTGAGAGCAACAGAGAAGTACACTTTAGAGACAATTGAAAAAGGTATATACCACACAGATGATCAAGCAGTGTTGACATTTAGGGGAAGGTTCAAATTAATACGTTCTACGCATATGCACCTTTCCGTACCCTGAACAGGCGATCGAAGCCATGCTCATATAATAGCGTTAAGCTAGTCGAACACGCCGAGGAAAATTACACGTAACGCAGCACTCCTTGGGGATCTAGCTAGCTCAGACGAAAAATGGGACCCGCAGTCGCGAAATGTAGCACCTCTTTGCTGCGTGCAGGGCCGGGAACCGCAATCAGTGCATTGTGGGTTCATTCGCACAGGCTAACAGCGGCATACCACGTGATAGCAACTAAGAGAACGATTTATTCGGTGCATCGTCGCACTGCGAATGCACCGCTCATACTATTGAGAATGAAGTCTGGAGGTACAAATTATGTCGGTGTGAATTACCCACAGCCCACCCCTGACAAGATAAAGGAAACACGCAAAAATGTGTTTGATCTGTTTTCTCTGAAGGGAAAAGTTGCAAGCCTGTCGGGATCCTCAGGTGGTATTGGCTATGACGTAGCAGAGGCGTTTGCCCAGGCCGGTGCAGATGTGGCGTTGTGGTATAACAGCCGGGATCCTTCTGAGAAGGTTAAGTACCTGGAGTCGACGTATGGTATTAAATGCAAGGCTTACAAGGTGTCAATCAGTGATTCTGACGAGGTCGAGCGAGCAATTCAGCAGCAGATCAAGGATTTCGGCAAGATCGACATCTTCGTGGCCAATGCTGGTGTAATCTGGGGTGGCTCTGAATCAATTCTAGATGAGCCTGACAACAAGGAGTGGGACAAGGTCGTGCGTGTGAACTACGACGGTGTTTATTACTGTGCCAAGGCTGTAGGCAAGCACTTCCGTGAGCGTGGCCAGGGCAACTTCATCATCACGGGCTCTATGTCTGGCCATATTGTGAATGTCCCCGATACAATGGTTGCCTACACATCGAGCAAGGCCGCTGTGATCCACTTGGGTAAGTCTCTTGCTTTGGAGTGGGCCAAGTTTGCCAGGGTGAACATTGTTTCGCCAGGTTATGTGAAGACTGATATGACTGAGTCCAAGGAGCACGAGGGAATGGAAGTATGGGGTCCTCTGACGCCAATGGGCCGCATGGGCGATGCTCGTGAGCTCGTGGGTGCTTATCTGTACCTTGCGTCTGACGCGAGTTCGTTCACAACAGGCGCTGACATTGTTGTGGACGGTGGCTACATATTGATGTGATATCTATATCAATAAAGATATATATATGCAAAAATTCCCTCACTTATTGTTTTATTTTCATATGCTTTTCTTTGTTTAAGCTAAACTTGAAACAACAACGCTTGAGATGCCAGTTATTAGGTGCTACGTAATTGAGATGCGTAATTTGCTACACAGCTAAAATAGACAAAACCATTTTTTATTTTCAAAATATGACTTGCTGGTCTTTCTAGTAATCTCATTACAGATTTATTATTATTTATACTGTCGTTTACTTGTCTTCGCAACTGATTTCTTTCTTACTACAGTTTTGTCAGGTTCAGGTTGGCAATGGGCCTTTCGCATTAGATAATAAAATTTCAGTGAAAAAGGTTCAGCACTTCCAAGCATTCAAGCATGAGCGATTCGGATTATTCCAGCGATGAGGCGCCTGAGGAAGTCACATTCACACAGTCGAAGACCCAATCGAAAGAGCAAACCAAGGCGCAGCAGAAGTCCGAGCGCGAGCAGCGCAATGCCTTGAAACAGAAGCGCAGAGACCGGGATCAGCGACTGAAGGACCAACAAGAAAGCTCACAGCGCTCGCAAAAAAAGAAGCTTTTGAGTGAAATTTTGCGCGAAGAAGACGAGGAAGATGAAGACAACGAGAAAACTGATGCCGCAGAGCCAGCTGTGAAGCATGAATCACAGGCAGAGAAAGAGGCACGTCTGGCCAAGGCGGTGGAACAGGCCAAAGAACAGAGAAAAAAGCGATTCACAGATGTGAAGGACGGCATAAGAGTGAAAGTCAATGAGCCCGCATCAGGGTTCAAACGACGGCGAGTTCCTCCGCCAGCATCAGACGCCGTGAGTAAACGCGAGAAGTTCTTGTTCCGCGAGTCTCTAAACCGTAAATAATTTATTTAATCGAACAAGCCCAATTCACTCAGGCAGGTATGTAGCCACAAACGGGGGAACCATGCCTAATGTAATTAGCCCCAAAGACTTGAGCGGAGCAGTTTCGAAGTCGTTGTGATCGGCTAGAACGTGCATGGCCACAAATAAAAACGTCCCGCCGCTTAGGGATAAGGCAGCCCCAGGCCAGAATTTCGCTTCCTCGGAAACAGACAAGAGTGAAACAGCGAACCCCAACAGCACTGCTAGAATCGGTCCTGCTAATGCAAACAATACAATATCGCGCTTGATTTGCTTCGTTGAATAATTCTTATGGGTCATCAAAATAGCAGCAAGGCTGAAGGCTGCTGGTGCCTTATGAATAAGAATGGACACAAAAATCAGTAGTCTGAGCGACGAGTTACTCGAGCCCTCAGCAGCACCCAACGCAATTCCATCGGCTGCAGCATGGATTGTAAGTCCTAGCGTTGTGACGCTAATATCCCACCACCAACCGGATGCCGGTATGCGGCCTGCCGGCGGCGACGCATTTGTGTAAGACAAACGCAGATCAGAAAGATCCACTGTCTCGCGTCTTTCTGGACTGCCCTCACGATGGGATAGGAACGCGCTAATGACCAGCATCAGCATGAATCCAATGAGCACAGAGACACCCGCGGCGCGCTGATTCGACTCGCCAATCTCTTCATAGCCTTCTGGAATCACGACAAGAAACGCTGTACCCAAAATTACTCCTGATCCAAGCTGAGACAGCGCCTTGACGTCTATTTTAGAGGATATGAACAGCGGCGCAAACCCTGCCGCCAATGTGACAAGGGCCATGACTATAGCAAGTGCAAGCAAGCTCAACATCGCACACACTATAATGATCTATAACTATGCAACGTAAATGCCGAGCTTGTCCTTTTAGCTTCTTTAGCGGTCTGTCCCTTGTTTCGAGCGCGGTGTAGACACTTATGAGGCTGTTTAAGCGCTGCTGTAATCTGGTCCACCCTTTAGCGGTTAGGTGTGCCGTTCACCACCACCCACTTCAAGACCGCATAGAGAGAGGCAAAACGCTTAAAGCCGGACAATATAGATGAGGATAAATAAGTAACCAAATGAATAAATGCAATTGTTCCAGTAGAGTGCTTCAGATACCCGAATAAATTAGTGCCATTGCTCCAGTGGAGTGCTTAACAAGTATATCAATGACTTGCTATTGAATCACTATGCATTATGGATTGGAAGTGCAAAATCAAAACGTTGAGTAAAAGAAGAAGAGTTACCTTTTTTCACAACCACCAATGTCTCACGAAACCAAAAACACTATAGAGTATTTTTTGGTTCAAACAATCACCAATTAGTATAGAATGGCTTCACACAGACTTCATAGACTCTAGTCATGCTCAATATACTGTCTATAATCAAACGGAACAACATGTGAACCAAACCAAACTAAACGCAAATGAAAAACAAAACAAAACAAAAGCAAAAGTAATTAGGCTGAACAGTCTGCTTTACGCTATAGTGCTTCCTATATAGGACGCTCATGGTCTTTTACACCAAGGCTAAACAAGCTGTATATAAATATTATGATTGCAAAGTCCCGATAGGAGTCCCTCATTGCGTGAAAAAAGTTACCTGCAAAGGACAGCTGGCGCTGCCGTGTTTTGGGAAGCATGGCTAGGAATGGTGCAATCATGGGCACTGAGGACAAGCCCGAATTGTGGCCTAGAACCGACTTAATACTAACAAGCACTACTTGCAAAGTCACGAATACCAGGCTGAGGTTGAACGGATTCACGAGCGCCGCATATAATCCAATCAAAACACTTGTTGTGAGATGCAAGACATTCCAAAAAAAATCAATAGACGATCGCTGCTTGTAATGCCTCTGCATATCTGCGTGTGATTGCGATTGAGATGCAGGCATCTGCTGCGGCGATTGCGGGCCTGTTGCTTGCGATAAGTATGCTAGAAGAGGGTCATCCTGGGGTGACTCTGATGACTGGTTTAGGAACTTGAGTAGCTGATCGCCAGACGGAACTTCCGGATCTGCTTCTTCGTCTACGGGAGCAATCGGCTTCGGCGAAGACACCTCACGTACGGGCGGCTTGAAGTCCTGCGTGCCAGCTGAGCCAGTGATTTTGGCTAGCCGATTAGACGCACCGGCTCTAATGCGCGCCTGACGACGTTCCCGTTCAGCCGCTCGCGCTGCCGCCTTCTCTTCTTGCGACATCAAATTGTGCTTTCAAACAAATGTGTCCAAACCAAGTGCCACAAACCGTTTATTATTATTTATTACGCTCTCTCCAAAGTCATCATCGTCACCGCCGTATGCCTACTCCATACTGCTACTTCCATAATAGGGGTATCACGGTCCTGAATAAGCAGACATCCCCGAACCTTGAGCGACGTGCAATTGACAATAAGCCTATTAAATCGCCTTCATTCCAAATACCAGCCTAACTCTCAATATGCTGCGTCTTGCTCAAAGACAGTCGCTGCTGCGTGCAGTGACACGCCCCACGATGCGTACCAAGTTGACTGTGATCGAGCGAGAAGGTATCAAGAACGAGGATGTGCACATCTACAATGGAGAAAACCAAACAGCCGTAAAGGAGACACAGGCACCGAACCGAAAAGAAACATGGGCACCATCACAACGGCCGCGCAGTGACGCGATGACCGGCCCTCTTTTCGATGGTGTGGATCTCAACACCCAGCCGCAGCCCTACGCAGCTATTGATCTCATTTCGCAGACGCCTATTCACTACGTGCACAGCACTGCGACTTGCGACGGAAACTACGAGGGCATGCGTGGCGGAGTTCAGGGCCACCCGAGAATCTACATCAACGTTGACAAACCAGGGATCCATGCATGCACGTATTGTGGAAACCGGTACGCAGATACACACTATAAAGAGAAGATTGAGAACGGCGAGATCACTGAACTTTTCCAGTAACTAAATAAGCAGTTTTTGCTCTCTTCGCAGCAATTTTATCTAGTCGTCTTTGTGGTTTACTTTGTCTCGTCCGGGTTAGCTCATATTCATATGTGCTAGTCCTAAGTCGCACAGTATTTAAAGCTTCCACAATGACACTATCAAATAGAGACATGCTTTGCTTAATTTATCAATTCACTTATATTAGAATTAAACCTTTGCTAGTCTATATTCTGGCCCTCTTTAGTTGCGTTCCATTCATATCCACTCGGCAAGGCCTATCATCACGTGTCGATCTGTGTATGTGGGTGCGACTGAGTCTCCGATCTGGGTAGTGCGCTTTCGTTTGGTGAAATTTCAAGCGGTTTTGACACAAAAAAAAGACAAGCATGTCAAAACTTGTTCGACCAATTGGGCGCGCCCTTGGCCAGGCGTTTCATGAAAATAGGCCTCATCTCGTGGAAAAAGGATTTGTTACACCGTTCATCACTGCCGCCGAGTATTCAGAGCGCCGACTAAAGGTGTTGGATAAAATGCTGCCAAATAGCTTGGCAATCTTTGGCGCTAATCGTACGCAGTTTGCAACCCCAAGTGTATTCTATCCATTCAGACAGGACCCCAACTTCCAGTATCTGACCGGCTTTCTTGAGCCTGAAGCCTGCCTCATTCTTCACAAACCAGCAGGCGCCACACATGAGTCGCCCGGCGGCGAACTACTATTAGTTCCCGAGAAGAATGAGCATGCTGAAAAATGGGAAGGAGAACGCACAGGCACCAAGCTGGCCAGCGAGATCTTCCAAATCCGCGCAACACTACCCAACAATCTCCTACGCGAGACTATCACAAAACTTGTCTCTGCAGTGGATCACGTTTATGCAGATACCGATCCAGCGACCACAGTGCGCCAGGGCTCTTTCTACAACCACGAGCTTCCCAAGCTTGTGAATGCAAAACTACACCAAAAAGTAACTAGCAGCAGACTTGTTCAGGAACTTCGAGAGATTAAGTCCGAAGCCGAAATCGATTGTCTGCGTACAGCGGGTGAAATTAGCAGTGCTGTGTATAATCAGGCTTACCGGCAACAGTTTGTGAGCGAACACCAACTGCACGCGTATTTGGATTTCATGTTCAAACAGGGCGGCTGTGAATCTGACGCTTATCTTGCAGTGGTGGCTGGTGGTGACCACGCACTTACTATCCATTACGTGCGCAATGATGATTTGCTATATGATGGTGATCTTGTGTTAGTGGATGCTGCCGGGCGCTTTGGTGGGTATTGTGCGGACATTTCGCGCACTTGGCCCGTGAATGGCCGCTTCTCGGACCCGCAGCGTGACCTTTACGAAGCCGTACTGGCCACTGAGAACGCTTGTATCGATAAATGCAATGTCAAATCCGGTATGTCGCTTTATGATATCCACCGCTTCTCAGAATCTGAGCTTCGCATCAATTTGAAGAATGCTGGTCTCGATCTTTCACCTACACAAATCAATAAAGTTTATCCGCATATGATCGGCCATCAGCTTGGCCTTGATGTTCATGATATCTCTATCCAGGGGAACACAATGCAGCCCCTGCGAGCTAACCAAGTTGTCACCATCGAGCCTGGTGTTTACGTACCTTATGATGATGAGTTCCCAAAGCACTTCCAAGGTATTGGCGTACGAGTTGAGGATAATGTTGTCGTCGGCAAGACATTTGGTGAGAACTTGACACTCGACTGTATGAAAGAAGTTGGAGAACTCGAGCGTTAACACAGAAACTTACTAGTTTTATGTTTAGACACTTGAATATCAAACGGTCTCAATATTAATATTATCTTATTATAAAAGGAACTGATGAGAAGCTTCATCGGATCTAACTCTGTATCCTGCTCTCTCTTCGGTAACTAAAACTAACATAACATGTCGTAGTTATATTAGGAATGCTATCGATCTTACAGACCGCTCATTAGCTTGTTAATGCCGAATGGCCATAACGAAACTTTGCCAATTTCATAAATCATAACTGCAGTTCGCAAGACGCTTGGTATTTGCATTTGCATTTGCATTATATATATATTGGGTTTGCTTTTTGTTCAGCCCGTTCCGTACTGTTTAGTTACTGGTTATTATGGAAGTCGTTTGTCTATTCGCAACTACTACAATCAATTCATAAAATCTTTACCCGGCAAGACACCAAACCGCTATAACATACATCTTTTTAATGAGTGGTTTGGTCAGTTGGCGATCCTACTACCTTACCGTGCAAAAGACCTGAATCCTTGGTCCAGCCACCAACTTGCACTTCGCTGTGTTTGTTTGCGAACTGAGCAATGCGCTCTTCCACCATAGGACGGAAGTGTCTCATAAGACCCTGGATCGGCCATGCCGCTGCATCACCCAAGGCACAGATTGTGTGACCCTCGACTTCGCGCGTCAACTCCAGAAGCATGTCGATTTCGCGCGTGCGAGCCTGGCCCTCCTGCAATCGGTTCATCATCTTTAGCATCCACGTAGTTCCCTCGCGGCACGGCGTGCACTGGCCGCATGACTCGTGCTTGAAGAAATGGGCAAGACGCTGAATCGCCCGTACAAGATCAGTACTTTTGTCCATGACAATGACCGCTGCAGTACCCAGACCAGACTGCACGTCTCGTAGCGCATCAAAGTCCATCAAAACGTCACTGCAGATTTCCTGAGTCAAAATCGGTGTCGAAGCACCACCGGGAATAACTCCAAGCAGGTTCTCCCAGCCACCACGAACACCACCGCAGTGCTTCTCAAGCAGCTCACGCAGTGGAATCGACATCTCTTCTTCAACCGTGCACGGCTTGTTGACATGACCCGAAATGCAGAAGAGCTTTGTGCCAGCGTTACGCTCGCGGCCAAACGAAGAGAACCATTCAGGTCCGCGGCGCATGATCGTCGGCGCCACAGCAACTGTTTCAACGTTAGTTACCGTGCTTGGCCGGCCATAAAGACCAACTCCGGCAGGGAAAGGCGGCTTCATACGAGGCTTGCCCGCTTTACCCTCCAAACTCTCGATAAGACTCGTCTCCTCACCACAAACGTATGCACCCATTCCGCGGTGTATATACACGTCAAAGTCGTAGCCCGACCCGCATGCATTCTTGCCAATAAAGCCAGCCTTATAGGCCTCATTGATAGCCTTCTGCGTAGCAGCTGCTTCCTCATAGAACTCACCACGAATGTAAATGTATGCCGCCGTAGCGTTCATGGCACGGCCCACGACAAGACAGCCCTCAATAAGCTTGTGGGGGTCCTTACGCAAAATTTCACGGTCCTTACATGTACCCGGCTCACCCTCATCTGCGTTCACACACAGATAACGCGGGCCCGGCTCCTTGTCCCATCCAGGCGGGTTCATAAACGACCACTTCATTCCAGACGGGAAGCCAGCACCACCGCGACCACGCAGACCAGACTGTTTGGCTTGGTCGATGATCCAGTTATCGCCCTTGAGTATAATCTCTTTTGTTTTATACCAATCTCCCATGCGCATGGCGCTCTTCAGATCGCTGCCGAAAGTGCCATAGACATTTTGGAAAATACGGTCCTGGTCCTTCAGACCGCCGTACTGCCGGGAAACGACCCTGCTGGTGCTCAAAAGCCTTCGCTGCAGCATGTTTAGCTCAGTGCTTCGTGCAACGGCAGTGGATGATTTTGGTGGTGCCTGCTTACGCTATTTGGGTAATCACGATTTCACCTGCGGATGATTGGTCACCCAGCATAGCGCATTAAAATAGGGTCGACACGAAAGAAAGACAGTTAATAGGAAGAACAAGATTGCCGACCGAAAAAAAAAAGAAAAATTACTTTCGGAAATGGACGGGCACTAATGTCCACTGAAGAAGAGACTCATTTGAAGAAATCAAGCACTAAATGAAATATATTTGTTTTTGGCATCAAAGCCACCATGCTAGAGCCTCCATGCTTGATTACAAGTCAACACAAATAGGCTAATTATACAGACTGCAGACAACAAGCCGGCTATTCACCGCTTAAAACTCATAATGCCAGGATGCTCATCTATAGACAATCATCATTTATATCATAAAGCGTATCTAAATTCGGGATTTTCAAAGTCAGTGAAGTCGGCGAACTCGGGATTGACAATGTCGGGCGGCAGTAATTGATTCTTCTTGTTGCGTTGCCTATTGCGCCATACATAAACCACCAAAATCAAGCATTCAAGCACCAATTGACATGCCGACGTCGCCGCCATAGTTGTTTTTCCGGTGGGATACTCGGGTTGTTCCGAGGACTTGAAAGTCTGGGGGCCAACAAGGTTTCCTACGCAGAAGCAGATGAGGAACAACGCATTTGTCGTCAGCTTCTTCGTATGTCCCGCCGAATTCGACTCAATGCATGATATGAGCCCCACGTAGGACACGGGCGATGCCGCGTACCATATATACAAACCTGAGAGTTGTGAGCCGCTATTGGGACCCCAAGCAACCAGGCACAGCGACAGCAAACTCACTGCTGCACAGCTACAAGCCCAAGCCATGCGATGGTTCTGTCCAATGAATGAAGAAGCGACTGCAATGACACTAAGGCCCACAAGCTCTGAGCCTCCGCAAGGGAGCGCCATCAATAGCGTCTGTTTTGTGTCATAATGCATACCCTCCAAGATCAAATTCAGAAAAGTCGTCATGCCGCCATTTGGAATATTGTTGAGCAGCACTGTTGCACAATACAACCAGGTTAGTGGATCAAGAAGGGCCTCACTAACCTGATACCACTTGATTTTTTGGGTACCATACCCCTGTTTGTTTTCACGAATGCGTTCCACTTGCCAGCGCTTCTCTTCATCAGATAGGAACCAAGCCTCTGAAGGCGTATTGGGCATGTGGAAGTAGAAAGCGATACCAACGAGAATAGTGATCAATCCCATAATAATGTAAAGGATACGCCAACCACTTATTGCGAGCCCATACTTTTCTTGACGTATAAGCAAGCCATAACCAAGCGAGTTAGACAATATTGTTCCCATGCCATTCGAAGCAAACCACAGACAAGTGCGAGCAAAATGTTCCTTCCGCTTATACCACTGCGACGTCAAAATCACAAAGGCTGGCATTACTGCGCTTTCGAATAGACCAAGTAAAACTCGTGTCGTAAGAAAAGATTGCATATCCTGACACGCTGCTGCGCAAGCAATGACAATGCCCCAGCATAAAATGAGTACGGCTGTGGTCTTTGCTAGAGGAAACTTGAGGAGTAAATAGCTCATTGGAAACTCAAACACAAGATAACCGAGATAGAAAGACGAACCAACCCAACTATAACCAGATCCATGGACCATGTTAAGATCCTGTCGGAGATCCAAGACTGTGGCAGAGGATGTCATGGTTTTATCAGCGAACTGAATCCCGTAGAGAAATGCCATGAATGTCATAATGTATAAGTCTGCCTTCCATCGCAGTCTACGCTCCATTCCCTCAGGTAATGGCTCTGCAACGTCAGTCACCTCAATAACTGCCAAATCCATATCATTATTGTCAAAGCCATGTTTTAGCTTAACGACTTCATTGCCACCGATCTTCTTTTCCTGCTCAGTATCTGTCTCTTGTGATCCTAATGCTGAGCTAGAGCTGTTCAGCTCCGTGAGCTGACCACGATCAGCAAATCTTTCAGGCATTTTTTTCACGGCTATTATTGCAAGAATAGAACCCCCCCCTTAATATATCGGTCACCCTCCTATCTCCGACATGATAAGGACTACCCCAACCCTATATACCCTCGGACGCAACGCACCTTGTAAGTGAAAAGAGAGGGAGAGTATTGAGAGATTTGCGCAATTAGACTAAGCGAGCGTATGTATAACGAAGTCTATTTTAAGTTCAGGTATTTAGATTGGTCTCGTTTGAAGCGAGAAAAATGTAAGTCTAAACTAAGCTATAGGTGACAAAATTGCCACAAGAAGAAAATGAGCCCTAGGCTGCAGTAAGTTAAGTGCATTACAGACACTATTCTGTTGGCTCTAAAGAACTCGATATGGAACCTACGGTTCTCTGTACTCTCTATGCGTGAAAGAATATCAACTTAATTGCCACATGCTTATGTTCCGAGTGACCTTCGTTTTCAACTGCCTTTCTCGGCCTATCAATATTGATAGATCGGCCGACTCATTGTTTCTAAAAATTCCTCGGTTTGTATCCCATTTATACTTCCATCCGTTTTATTTTATTTTATTTTATTTTTATTATTTTATTTTTATTTACTTTATTTTATTTGAGAATACGTTTTAAAAGAAAATAGACCAGGAGCGAAAAAGCTATCTCGGGGTTGACAGAGAAAAACCATTTATCTATCAACCATCAAGCAAACATTCTGACATAGCTTGTCATTTTCGTATAATACCTCTGTATCTGAATTAAAATAGAGAAGCTCAAATTTAGTTCCTCGCAACATAAATTCAGGGGTTTTGACCTCAACTTTGATTAAGTGACATGTATGTACAGGGTAAGGGTACACGAGGAGAAGAGCTGAAAACTGAAAGCTTTTTGAGATCCTGCTATTCGAGATCCTTTCGGAATGCAGCCGGATTTAATCTCCTTCACCCCATTGTTGAACCGACCTTAAACTACGCAGTACATTATCATTTTATAGTTATTACCCCGGTATCAACTTCTTGGTTGTATTTACATTTACATTTACATTTATCTTTGTATACATAAACACGTAGAGCTGTTAGTGACTATTAGTGGCTGAATGATTTTGAATGGATAGGAGGATAGAATAAAAAAAAGAATAATATACTGTATTACATGTAAATGGTGTTGTGAATGTGTATGGCTGAATGCACGTACACAAGATTGAGGTGAGAAGCCTGAGATCTGTTTCTGTAAATATGAGAAGAGAAAAAAGGTCAAGAGGCACGTAACTTAGAAAGGTGTGGTCACTTTTTAGGAAGAAAGACTCGAAAAAGTCTGCGTGTGCGGAGAAAAATATTTGCCTAACTTGCAGCACCGGATGGAGGTAGTATCGATTGTATTCACGGAAAAGTTAATTTCCACACGAGTTCTTAGGGTCCGTAGCGTCGAGGTAGTCTTGAATATCTTTACCACGAATAATCATCACTTTACCATCACTACTGGTATGGCTTAGTTGCCGTGCATCCCTTTTGCTTCTTGGCGGACGCGGCGACCGTCGTGGCGCAGTGTCTTCTTTGTGTTGGTCATGTTCATGGTTTTGCCATGTATGCGGGGGTTCAGGCCGTGCTAGCTGTATTGCGTCAACGAGTTCGACCCCGTAGGCTTGTTCACTTAACATGAAGCCTAATACTTGTCAGAACTCACAGGGGCAGATCGAAGTTACTGCTGCAGTATATATATAGAAAGAGTGCGTGGAGTGACCAACTAGTTCTCAGACGCGATTACGCTAGCGGCCTATCATCAGGCCTTCACCACCTGTCGCTTAACGCTCCGGGAAGTACTTTTCCGTGCCCTGAGAAAAAACCGACGGGTGGGCGACGTTGCGCACAACACCCCGACTTAAAGGAAAAGAAAAAACACTGAAGGAAAGGGAATATATAGCTATAACTATAGTTTGATCACAGCATGATAAGCAATCGATGTTATGCCCTTTCGGCAATGAAACACCACCGCTCCCGATCCTTCTTCCCCTGTATAATTGCTCCTCCATGCTTCAAAATGTAGGGTTGCGGTACTTGCATATGCTATGCAGGGAAACATGGGCTGTCATGCACAGAAGAAAGCAGACTAGAAAGAGGCGTTAATTTTTAGACTGTTAGATTATTGGTTTGCCTCAGGTATATACACCCAGAGCAAGCACCCGTGTCCAAAACTAACAAACCCGAAAACTTGCTACCTAGAAGCACTTGCCTAGTCAGCCTGCATGTGCTTATGCCCACCATGATATGTGACACATGAGTACATGCAAAAACAGTTGGTACTTGCTTGCGCACTTGCATATATGCGTGTGTATCCACACCGACAACTATACATTAAATAGATATATGAAAAACAAATGACTAGAGGCGCAAGTTTCCGAGTACCTAGTGGGCATTAGATCAAACGCGTGCTTGCCAATGCTTTGGATTCATTTCCTTCGACTACTGGTTTGCACACGTCTAAGCAGACTCCGTAGTAAACACAGATCAATGGTTACGTGCGGTCGTAATCACCTCACCTGATAGAGTCAAAAGTAGACGTGACGCACGCTAAGAACCCAAGCACTTCAATATCTAACCGTTTGACAACGCATGACTCAGCTGACCAGGTCTGCTCGGGACACCAAACTGTCGCATAACTTTGCATATAATTTAATTACCTACAGATTATTATATCACCACTACAAGGGACATGAACAAGGGACATGAACAAGGGACATGAACATGTTCACGTACTATCGTGGACACTTAATTACGAGGTATGCTCGCGCGCCAAATATAACAATTATTTATCCGCTGATTTCCTCACTGGTTTCCTTCCACTAGAGTGAACAAAATCAACCTGAAGAAAGGGTGGGGAAGGATGGAGGATAGAAGGGGAAAACAAGGGGGGGGGGAGCCCAATAATATAATTATAATTAAATAAAACTTGCTTATCACATGGCAATCGCGAAGAAACCTATATTTTCAAGCACATGTGGCTCATCACGGGATTGCATCACTCGATAAGCCACCACCACCCACCATCACTACGCGGGGGGCTGGGCAAAAACGACACAAACTCTGAATCCAGGTGATGTAGTAGGCAGCTGACTTGAAATACTGATATAAGCAAATTGATGTCATGTGGGTTGCGGACTTTGCGTCATTCACACGTATCATGGTGCGAAATGTCCGTACCGCGCGGCAATAGTCCGTGATGTGATGACACATCGAGCCTCGTTATGGCGCCTCTGGATCCCCACCATTCCCTTTCCATCGTACCACTGCATACTTCCTAAATCGGGCATTTATCCTGCACATTTCCGGAGTTTAACACATTCAGACGTCTCAATTGCACGCCTACTCAACTCCGTCACCCCGGATTTGCTCTTTACATTGCCATTGACCTGCTTTTGAGCGCCGTTGTCTATCGCCTTTACTCCCCTCGATTGCTTGTGGCTTCAATTCCAGTAAGTCGCGTGAAACGCGTACCGGATAACCTTATAGCCACCAGAAATCGCGCTAATTAGCCTCTGCGTTTCAAACCCATTCAAGATCACTTGAATTAAGCTCTAGACTAAGCAATATCATTGCTATTGTCTCCCACAGATAAAGCCGGGCGTACTTGTCATTGTCCCATAGCCACCACCACTGAGAGGAACCCCTGGGCTTATAGCTGCATTGTTAACTATGCCTGAGCACCAACTGGATACCCATCACGGCATTGGCAGCACTGTCCACGCGGGACATACGGGCCACGCGCCTCCGCGGAATAAAGTTACCCCAACAAAGAAACATCACGATCGATCAGGCGATAAGCCGATTACGAGTGCGGGCCTGGATAAAAGTGAAAAGGGCGAGAAAAAAAATGTCAGTCATGTACCTTGCAAGTTTTTCCGCCAGTCAATTTGCCAAGCTGGTGACAAGTGCTCGTTTAGCCACGAGCTCGACTCCCAGACCCAGGCTGTATGCAAATACTATCAGAAGGGCAATTGCAAGTTTGGTGCCAAGTGTGCCTTAGCCCACATAACTCCGGATGGGCGCCAAGTAAATAAGAAGCCATTGAAGGAGCCTAAGGATGCCTTATCACGCCGCAAGGATAGCAAGGCCAAGGAAGACAGCAACGACAACCTGGAACTTTCCCCGCAGCAGGCACGACCTAAGGCAGGCTCCGCTAGTTCGCAAGCCAGCGATCTAACCATGGTCGACTCAAGCGTACAAATGGCGTCACGGATTTTGTCAAAATATTCTGGTACAACCCAACAACCAGTTGGTGGTGTTCCATCACATCTGTCGGCATCCTCACAGATCCCATCATCACAAGTCCCGCCACAACAGCCACTACACAGGCCGCATAACACACAACCCAGCAGTCCTCGTATGAATTTCAACGCCAAGCCGTTCACGGTCCGATCACTATCATCATCGCTTCCGCAAACACCCGGTAGTCAACGACCACTTACTCAACTTGGCTCACTATCTATCGGTGCCACTAGCACCGGCGTACCAAGCACAACTGGTGCTGCTGCCCTATCTCCCCCATTGAGCCACTTAGGACTGCAAGGGTCTTCTTGGACCAGCTACCGTGGTCTGTTTGAGGGGTCTGCTATTACTGATGATGATGACGATACGCTGGAAGAAGGTGAATTGGCCGAAGAAGAGGAAGAAGGATTCCGAGAACAGCTCGTGCCGTCAACACTGACAGACCTGCTCACTCCCCTAGAATGTGAGCGACGCAACTCACGTACATCGGCACAAAAGTCCGGGCGTGTGTTCTCCTCACCATCGGCTGTATCATCACCATTAGGGTTCAATATGCGCCGCGCATCCAATGGAAGCGCAAGCAGCCACGAATTGTTAAGTTCGAGCGCGCCTTTACAGGACCTGTGGAGTCCCCGACCCCGTAATCAGGTATTTCCTGTACAATCATCTCATGAGGCCCCCAAAGGGTTTGAAACACGAAAGTTGCCAAAGGCGCCAATAGGAACCCAATATGGCCGCGAAGTCCCACCAATAGACATGGATGGCGCGTACCAACCATTCCAGCAGTTCAATCGAGCCATTGCTCGCTGACCCTCCCCCGCCCAAAATCTTACGAAAACCAAATCTTCCGATCTTGTTAATATCAAAAATTGAGCTCAGATGGACGGTCACTTCCTAAAAAATCCTCATTGTACTTAGGGCCGAACATGAACAAGCCAAGAAAAGCAACATGACCAGTGAAAAACTTCAGCTACAGAGAGTATGATATAAGGAAATTTACATTATTAATGCCATTAAAAACAGAGACATTTGCCACAAAGAAGCGAGTGTGAGTTATAATTTCAATTACTTTTAACTATACGAGTCAATGGGTGGTGGTAACATTAGGTAGTGGCACTGGGTAGTGGCCCTGGGCAAGATGGCTTGAACTGGTGCTTGTACTGGAGCTTGTCTTGTGGAGGAAGGGCGTGTGTGAAAGGCAGAGGGTGGACCGCTACACACGTGATAATGACATATTTGCACATATAAAAAAAACTCTGAAGCACGTCGTTTACTTCTCTTTTCTCCTTATCACGCCAGGCGTTCTGTCCAGAAGGGTTTCTGGACATCATGCCTGGCGACGTGGCTGTTTATGATGACCATCCAAACAACATTCTATATTCTGGTACCCCTTATGTTATGGGCTTGCTGGCTCGCCGGTGGTCCAAGTGATTTGAAACGTTTGATCAGTTCTGAACCAGCCCATTAATTAAATTAAATCTTTCTAAAGTGTTCAAAGCTTCTGTGTAGACTCTAATTTATCAATGAATCAGCGGTCTTGAGTCCTACTTTGGAGCTTGACGAGACCTCGAAGTATAATGTCTCGGCAATAAGTAGTGTGTATGTGAGACTTCGAGAATAATTAACTATAATGACGTTCCTAGTAGTGTGACGTTCCCAGTAGTGTACTGCTTATTCTAGTCTATTTTGTTCTATTTTGCTATCTTATACGCTTCCAAGATAAGCGTCTTAAAGCAAAGATAAATTCGTTTGAAAACACTAAAAGATCCAAGGTTCTCAAGGGCCTTGGCGTAAAATAAACTTGCAAGCAAATCAATGAAAGCATTCATTCCATGTTATTTTCAATAAATATATCGTTATACATAATCAGTGCGAAGGCATTTTGAAGACATCAAGGTACTTGAGGTTGTCAAAAAAGCCCTCGAACACAGGGTGAGTCTTGACGGTCTCAAACCAGCGGATGACTGAAGGGTGCTGCGCACGGAACTCCGCATCGAACAAGTGCACAAGGGGGCGCAGGAACATCGTGGCCGCATACAAATCGGCCAACGTCACAGACTCGCCAACAAGGTAAGTGTTCTTGGAAAGATGCTGTTCGTACAGATCAAGCTCCTTGCGGTAGGCAGTTGTGTTAGCATCCCACACAGCCTGGTTAAATGGAACGGCGCCGACGGCCATTTTAAACGGAACCGCCAGTGGAGCCATGAAATCAAAGTTGAATCGATGCATCCACATTAGGACCTCAGAGAACTCTGCGGGCGTCTGTTTGCCGAGCAGACCTCCACTTTTCGGTAACTGGTCAACAACTGTACTTGGTTAGTATACTGTGCTTTCTTTCAGGAAGTTATTATCTCAACACGTAATCCTTTCAGACAGGGATAACTGTTTTTTGATTGTGGTTCATCATTGATGCACCGATTATACTTACTCATTAGTGCAATAGGCACGCTTTCCGTCAACTGTGTGCCGTCGTCGAACCGGAACGCGGGAACCTTGGCCGCAGGGAACGTCGCCGGATAATACTCATCTGGTCCCGTCGACACTTTGATGCTATCGATCTTGTAGTGTTTCACAAGATGCTCTGGGAGCACCGTGCGTGTGAACGGGCCATCGCCCTCTTTGATATGAGTGTAAAGAGTTCCGAGTGTCATTCTTGCTAAACCGTTTTAAGTGGTTGGAGAGAAACAAGCCAAGTGAGTGGGTGAGTCGGCGGCCTGCATTAGTGAGTGGTTGCGCCATTGCGCTTCCACCCAACCCCAGGCCGACGCTATCATGTAGCCGCTGATGGAAACAAACAAGCCAGGAGAGAGGCATGCCAAACATGGGCCTTAGGCGTATAACGTCAGGGCCTTCTTCTGGTTATCGTTATCATTATCGCTATCGCGTCTTCTCCCAACACATCACGTGCATCGAGCTCTCACGAGGGTGGGCACGGCGTGGCGCGGCATGTTCCCCTCCATATGAGTTTGTTGGCCAATTAGATCTCGACGTCACTGCTCATACCCGCCGCTCCGGGACCCGCCTCTCATCGAGCAACTCCTTTCTGGCCACCCAGCGCCGCCGGTACAAAGCACCCCCGCTCTCCGTTGGAGATATCAGCAAGTGAGTGTGCTGGCCGCCTCAGCGACCCCGCGACTTAACCCCCATCAGTGGTGCGCGACCTCGTAGGGACTTCTACGCTTGCTTTCGTTGCCGCCACGCTGGCCTTACCGGAGCGAGGCTATAGCTGTGCTGTCCTGCTGCCGGCTTGACTCTGAGTCAGCAGTTTTTTTTTAATTTTTACTTTAGGTTTCTCACGTGAAGAAGGAACCACATTAGGACGCCTAGCAGGAAAACCTAGCCCGTCCCACAGCGCAGGACGTAAACACACACAAACACAAACAACAAGCACATATCATAGAATACACGCTCTAGGGCGCTGTATTTCTTGGTTTTTTTTTTGTGTTTTCTTTTTTGTTCTTTTCAGACATATAAATGGCAGGAGCAGCTGATACAAGCACTCTAGCCATTGCTGCTGGTGCCTCTCGGCTCCGCCAGCGTAAGATCAGCGTAAAACAACGATTGCGCATTCTATGGGAACGTGATCTTCCAGATTTTGTCGAAGATGTTCGCAGTGATTTGCTTGGTATAACGGAAACAGGTGTTGATAAGTCTGAAGAAGATGAGCGACACTTGCAGGCCGTTCTCTCAGCCTCTACAGTTGCGCCGGCCCAGGGCAAAGCGGGCCGTGACGCGTACATTCCTACTCCTAGCGCAACAACAAAGTGGGCAGAATATCAACGATTCTATCAGCCTGGATGGGTTGAATCTATAAGCTATATTCATAGCTCTGCAACCATTGAAGATGCTCTTGGTTGTGAGTACAATATGGATGAGGAAGACGCAGCATTTCTTGAAAATCTTAATAAGAGTGTGACTGACGCAAAGCAGAAATGTAGTGAAGATGAGCTCGAGATGCTCTGTGCTTTATTCGAAGCTGTGGTTGCTGAAAAACAGCCATTCCTCGCCACTGATGTTAGCCAACTACTGCCATATACAGAGCTTGAGCCGCATATCATAGCGAATCTGGAAGCGCGACGCCGCAATGCAAAGAATCCTTTGGATCCCGAGCAGCTGCTTTACGAAGCGCACTCGGAGGACTATGCACCAAAGTTCGCTCCCTCGCCATATCGCACGCCGCTGGCCAGTGTGCGAACATTTGGCAAGAGAGTTTATGAGCATTGGCGTGAGCGTAAAGTCAAAGCCCACGGTCGCTCAGTGTTCGCCAGTCTTAAATACGAGACCGGGTTGGCAAGCGATGATGCGGATCCCTACGTCTGCTTTAGACGGCGTGAGCTGCGGCACACACGTAAGACGCGACGCACAGATGCCCAGAATAGTGGCCGACTGCGCAAGCTACATGCCGAAATGCAAAGCGCGAGGAGTCTTGTAGAGCTTGTTCTGCGCCGCGAGCGCTCACGACTACATCAGATTCAAACGGACTTCGAAATCTTCGAAGCAAGATGCCGAGTCAAGACTCTGAAACGCAAGATCGGTATCGACGATCCCGAGCTTGCAAGCTTACTCGTTTCAGTACCGAAGCGTGTGCGTAAGGAGGAGGCTGCCAAGACTCGACGCGAGGAACGTGAACGCGAACGTCGCGAGAAACTGGCTCAGGAGAAGGCTGAGCGGGCTCAACAACAACAGGCTTCTTCAGCCTCTGCGGCAGCATCTTCGTCCGCAACTGCGTCGACTGCAGCAGCAGCCGCTGCGAAGCCGAAGCTTGCTACACCTGCAGTTCCTGGATCTCGTATTCCAGATTTGGAGCATGTTACGCTGGCAGAGCAGTGGGCCGAGCGAGATGCCAGTCTTCAGCAAGCAATTTCCGAGAAGATGCGCCATCGTGAGATGAACGACGCCGGTTGGATAAATTTGACAGAAGAGTCACTTGTTCCGTTTGCAGACTTCTTTGCACCGTATTCATCAGAGGCACCTAGTAGCGACAGTATTTACTCGTGCCTCGAATATAGCATTCCTGCTGCGCTGGATAACATGCGTCGGAGCACGCCGCGCATGTCACTACCGCTTGCTGTGGATGTGCCCGTGAATGCCACTCCTGAGATTGTATCTACTGATGCCGAGGGCCATGTGGCACACTTTGGCGAGGTTGACTTTGCGCGTGAACCAGAACGGTTTTCAGTACCACGCAGTGGACCACAAGTATCTCTACGACGTCACGTTACCGACGACGGCGTGCAATTTGTGGACCGAGTATTACCGGAAGCACCGTTGGGAGAGTTTGGCCGAGAGCTTAATGCGGCACCCCAGAATGAGGCCGATGAACGACTTGCTGACCGATTCCGATTTGATCATAATGATGCAGATTATGGTGATGCAGGCCACGACGACGCGGCACTCCGCCGCCTATTTGCAGAGCCTGCAAAATTGAATGAACTGTCCCCTATCACGCAGACGATGCGATTCGGTACAATGATTACGAAGAAGGTTACAGAGACACTGCACGAAGCGTATCAACAACACCGCCGGGCAACGCAGGCTTCGATCAAGCGCCATTCACAGCAAACACAGGCTCACCAACGAGCACTAATGCAGCAGCATGCGCAGGCTCAGCAACAGCGGGCTGTACAGCAACAGGCTCAAGTGCAATTAAGAGTCCAGCATGCACAGAAGGTTGCGCAGAAACAGGCTTTGCGGCAACATCACGGGCCGACGCCGGGAAGTATCGGGCCTGCATCGGGGGCACCAGAGCAGAACTCGCCTGTAGGACATGCTTCTGGCTCCCCCGTCTCGATGCCTGCGGCTATGTATGCACCAGGAACGTTTCCGAGTGTGAACGGCAAACAATCAGACCAGAGTAGTCGACGCTCCAGCAGTAACTCTAGTAATTCTACGGACACTCAAACAGGAAGCAGTAGCCAAACAGGAGCAACTGGTTTAAACCAATTCAATAGTCCCTCGGCAGAGAAACAGCCTGGGACACAGCAAGGAAAGGCGGGCGATAAGCCCGCCAACAACAGTACATCCGGCAAGCAATCAGGTGCCATGAATAGTCGACACAGCGTGTCGGGACAGAGTCCTGCAAAAAACATGACGCCACAGCCACAGCCACAGCCACAGCCGCAGCCGCAGCCGCAGCCGCAGCCGCCCAAAATCGAAGCCGGCGGATAGTTGGCAGATGGCTAACAGGGAGGTTGCGGATCGTACCGATGTAAATATTATTTAAATTATTTTTTTGTACTATTAGGATCAATGAGTGATGAACAGATGCTTTTGACACAGTTTTCCAAACAAGGAAATCTAGTAGTAGCCGCTAACCAAACTCGTATAGGAATGAAAGACTTTATATCGTCAATCAAAGGTCTACTCATTTTGTTTGACTCAAATTAAGCCAGCTCAACTCAACAACAACCCGTCAAATAATATATCTATTGTATTTCAAATTCGTAGTATGGTTCTGTGCCTTATTGACTACAAGCACGAAACGTAAGGGGCTATATCTGCCGGGAAATAATAAATTTTAACGAGTCCGAAACTCTGAATTTTATACGAACTGATACAGATAAGTCCAGGATCGTGGAAAGCATGTCCGTCACGTCATTTTCATACCTTCTTGGCTTTCTTCTTCTCCTTCTTCTGTAGACCAACAGCACCCTTCTTCAAAGCATCCGTATAAGCCTGCCAGAATCCCGGCAGACTGTCTGCATCCACAACCGTGCTCAGCGATTTACGGTTGCTGGACTTTTTCGGTGCTCCGTTGGTTGCCCTAAAAATGAGCGGATAAGGCCTTTGCGTGGCATGTAGGTCGGCATCAGGCCCCGAGCGCAGAAGCCTTTTCTGCTCGAGATAAACAGAGCCCTCTGCCGTGGCCGCGTCAAGCAGCGTGCGCAGGCCCGTGCAAAACTCGTCGTTGGCGACGCGCATGATACGATTACAAACCGGCTGTTCAGCGGATTTAAACAATGAGCTTAATATATTGACTAGTTTTACTGGCTTGTTAGTAGAAAATAAACTAATGATGAGCTAGAAATTGAGAAAAGAAAAGAAAAAAAAAGTTACTGGGGATGGTGAACATGACATGGCACTGTAAGAAATTAATACTAGATTGTTCGCTACTTGAACCCCGTTGTCAGGGTGGGGATGATAGATTAGTACACCAATCCTTATAGCTGCGTAAACCTTGAATGCTGATTCGTATCCAGCTGCATCACGAGCAGCATGACTAGTCTCATGACTAGCCATTTATGGTTACTGTCTTTTGTAGTTGCTGATCTGTAGTTTCCTTAAACATTGCTCTTGACCTCGAAGAATCGCTTTAGGTACGCGACTTGAAACACGGCATTAGCAATGACGAAAACGAGTTGCAGCATACTCCACCACTTTACCCTCTCATTTGTGCTTTCTGCTGTGTTACGGTGCGTGCGCTCACGGATGCGCAGATACTGCGATTCATGTGCCAGCTCGTCTACAATGCGGCTAAGTAGCTTCAGCTGGCCGTCTAGCGTATCATACTGCTCAGAACGCAGTTCGCTGCCCCATACATGATTGACATGAAACGTGACGTCCTTTTCCGAGGTGCTCGAGTGTTCGTTGCTGAAGCAGAATTCGTAACGGCCTGGCGAGTCGATATGTATCTGGTTCTTACCATTCGACATCTTCAGCTGTTCAAACACATAGCGACCACTAGGACCAACGACGTAGAAGTCTACAACAAGCTGCTCGCTGCTAGCCGCGTCTCGCGTGCCGACCTGGAAGTCGATACTGAATTCGTCCTGCGGCTTCAGTGACTCGTAGTAGCAAACTTTGCCTCGCGGAGGAATAACCTCATTATGAGCAAGCACCAGAGCCACGAGTGAGCACAGAACTGACACCAAGCTGAGGACCTGCATGAGTGGAGCTTGAAAAGTTCCCGCGTCCACGTAGCTACCTGTTAATGACGCTTTGTCATCCGGGTCTGACGCGTTTGTAGCGAAGTCCTTACCCTGGATACCCCGCGTAAAGTCCAAATAGTAAATGCAGCCTGAAAGTAAAGCCTAATGCTAGTGTTAGTGTTAGTGCTATTACTATTATTATTACTATTACTTCTGTGACTTTAGCGTCGTTTGCTTGTTAAGTTTTCTAATATTTTGAGATGTGTCTGGGTGCTGTTGAAAATTGCCACTTCTAAATCTAAACATGGCTTTGGATCCGATTTAACCATTAACTTACTGTACCTTGATCCGTTAAGAAAACAGTGGATTTGAACAACGGTGGATTTGAACACACTGCATTTAAGCAGTATCACAGTTGAGAATCAGCTCGCACTTTAATAGCATTTAAACGTACTAGCGGCTCTGAGATACGATACCAACATTACTATATAGTTTGGTCATTTAGCTGCAGAAGGCACTTCTTTGATCATTCTTTGATCATTCTTTGATCATTGAAGAGTAGTTAAGATCTCGTGTCTTACTTTGAGGTTCACAAAGACACACACATTATTTCAAAGACATGGAACTCAATATTATAATAATATTTAGGTGCTAGCATCAAAAGGAGTGGTACCATTGCCAATAGTATAAGAAGTAGTAGTATATGGATCACGACAACATTCACGACCTACAAAGTAATTTTAAGGCTTCAAATTCCAGAGTCTATAATCAATCCTCAGCGTCGAAAATGTTTAGTGTAAGAAATGTTCATTACTGTACAAAGTATAATAGTGGAAAGAGTTCATTTGTTGCTATGCTATTGTGAGGGATCCTAAATCCCAGAAGAGTTTCATTTGAGACCCCGGGCTAACTTGATTCCTACAAATGAAACCAAAGAAATCACGGCCCCTATTTTATAGACTTGCAGATACAATGCTCTCTCATCAAGCACACTGAATGATGAGTAGCCGTAGGCCAGATCGCGCACACCAAGATGTCCAGCAATAAACCCTACAAATGTGGCTACACAAACGTCCGGCGCGAGCCAGTGGACGAGCGGTACGCCGACTAAAACAAATAGGTACCGCAACGCCAGGAGCAGCTCGTGCTTGTGTTCCGATATGATCCCAGTAGGAAGATCTATAACAGTAGGCAATGTACCGAAGACCATGATCCAATTCACAGCAAACACCACTAAGAACAATAACACTGCCAGCAGTGAGCGTGTTTTACGTTGAGGCGGAGCTGGATCCTCCCAGTGCTTCACAGGTTCACCCTTCGCCTTGGCTATAACATCAAGCTTTTCCTCAATGCGGTTTAGCTGGAGCTTGAGATCGATAATATCCTGTTCATTCATTTCGGAGATCGTTGCTATCAAACAAAGATAGTCTTAAACCCGAAGTTCATGAACAGAGCAGGCGCAATAAGACCCTTGCCGCGACGGCCACAATCAATGCATGCAGGAACCACCTAGAGCAAACGCAACGTCGCAACACGTCTAGTCGTCAGTAACGAAAAAAAAAAGAAACAAATTTATTTTCGTCATTTAGAGCAGATAGATACATTTCCTTAACAGGCTTCATATTACATCGTTCGCTTGACCAAAGCAAGTGTTAACATGCATGAGAACAATACTTCTTCAGTCTGCGGCGAAGTATGATAACGCTCCTACTAAGACAATGCCTAATTATATATAAAGATAAATGTAGAGCGGACTCGCTACAGTACAAATCGGTACGTTAAGAGTTGCAAGATGGAGGAAACATTGAATGATGCAACAAAGCATGCGACTCAAATGGCTCGAGGAGCTACTAGAGGATCCAACCAAAGCGCAGGACGAAATGCGATCCTTCATCATTAATTTAAGCTAGAACGAACACTAATCAACAATCGAGCGCTGATGTGTACTCCTTATTTGTTTTATCTTTGGGTCGCTGTCGTCACGTTTCACTCACTAACATGACGCAATCACTGTGGGGATATTGACAACAACCGGAGCGCCAAACAGGAGACCACAGAATCGTGGGAATCTACGACACGTCCGAGGTTAATAGCATCAAAGTGCTTTAGCTTTCGGCGTATACCGTGGAGAAACAAAATGAGCCCGGACCATATGTAAAAAAGTGGAGTACAGAACTGGAATACAGAACTAGAGCACAAATGAATTATGCGTGGGTTAAGTTATTTAGCTATTCAGTTCAGCAAACCCAGGATAGGGCCGGGCCTGCATTTATGCTGTGCCGCGGGCAGCACAGCGGGGAGCGCTGCCGCTCCGCCAAATAAAAATACGGGGGTGATTCGTCTTTATTAGTCCATGCGTCTCATAAAGCCAGAAGCAGCAGTAACTTACTTGCGGCGGTAGGCGCTGCCCTCCGTGAGCTTAGCCTTGCCACCGGTCGGCTGGCAGAGAACAGTAGCGCAGGAGCCACAGGTGACAACGGTCTGCGCGTGCGAGAACACAGTCGTCATCTTGAGGCAGCCCTGGCAACGGACATCCATGAAGAAACTGCGGGGAGCAGGCACAAGCTGCTTCAACTTGTGCTTCTGAGACTCCGTCTTAGTGCTCGGGTGAAGAAGATCGACAGCCAAAACCATTTTACAGACTGAAAGTTCTACGTTGGAAGCGGTGAAAAGAAGGCGTGCGTGAGGTAATTGACCCAGGGCGAGGTGAAAAAGTTTGCCGGCGTGGAAATCCCAGTTTAGGTAATCACCATGAAAGGGCTTAGGGCGTACAAGACTGCATCGTGAAAGTTCGGAGCGACAAAAAATGGCTCATGACTTGTAAGTACTTTAATAAACAATGAGCTATCTACCGTAGACCTAATATATCTTAAATTAATCCCAGAAGCTACCATAAATGTTCTCTTGGAGCATCGCGGTCATTCTTTCCATATTAGCCGAAAGACCGTAATCTAAACCGTACCCTGCTAACCCTATATACACCCCATTTACCATCATCAGCAGCACGACCGCTCCTTCAATATACGGAGAGTGCCAATAGCACCAGCTCGAAAATACAAATTATATCTTATACTAAATTACAATTCACTTCATATATTATCCAATCTTAAATTAGGGATCGTATTAAACCACCGATTATTCCGAAATAGGTTTAGGCCCACCTTCTGCTTTCGCTTCATTAATACCCTACTCCAATTAATTTGTGGTGGCTTCCTCGTTGACTGCTGGGCTAGTCGAGGCATTCTCCGTGGGATTAGGCTGTTCAGCAGCTGGTTCAGCAGTTGATTCAGCAGTCGGTTCAGCAGTTGGTTCAGCAGTTGGTTCAGCAGTTGGTTCAGTAGTCGGTGCTGCAGGCGCTACTGCAGGCGCTGCAGCCTCGGAGGCTGCAGTGTCTACGGGAGCACCCGAGGCTGGAGCATCTACGGGAGCATCCGCAGTGCCAGCAGTGGTGCTGGTGGTGTCTTTCTGAGCTGGGACGGCAGCAGCATCCTTGATTTCGGGACTAATGGCCTCCTCACGCAGGGGCTTACCACTCCCACCATACTCCTTTGGAATCCACTGACCCAAGTCTGCATTGAGCTGGTTACCGTTAGCCAGGACGTGGAACTTCGCCATAGTTGCCGCACTCGTCAAAGCCCGCGCCAGCTTGAACATCCACATCATAACATACGGAACGTTCACAAAGTACTTGTTAGCGAGTGTCTCCGGATAGTAGTCCTGGAAGAGCTTGATGGCTGCCGAGCTGGCCTTGCGGATGCGGCTATCCATGCGCAAAAACGAAACATTCATGTAGTCATGGACCTGATCCATGGCAGCAGTCTCGGGGTTCGTGAAGTCGCACGCCGCGAGTGCACGCTCGTGAAGGCCCACACGCCAGCGCAAAAACTTATCCACGTCTTCGAAGACTTGGCCAGGGTCCTTCACAGCGCCATACAAATTCCAGGTCACAACGAGCCCGTCTGGGGACCGCGTAATAACGCCAAGCTTGGAAATTTCGGGGCTGTGCTCCTCTTGCGCAGCACTCAAAGGGTTGAATTCCTTGCGCCACTTCAACGTCTTAAGAAGCTGCTCTTTGGCGGGCTTGAGCTGCTTCTCATTGGCCTCCCAGAACTTGAGCAGCACATTTTCGTGGACCGCCGTCCATAGCGCTGGATCCTCAGGGATTACCACTCCGAATAGCTCGTTGTACTCTGCCGTATTCAGGGATTCCACCACTGCTTCTTGATATTCCTTCGTGAGCGCCATTTAGTGAGAGCTTTAGCTGCTGATGAAGTTGCCTAGACGTTGACGGTTGATATGGACACGAACCTACATCTAAATATGCGAGGTGACGCCCCTGCGTCAAACGCGAAGATCACCACGTGACACCGCACTGGCGAGGAATGTTGGTAGTAAGTGCGATTCTAGCCGAAGCATCTCCGCTTATGTTGTCATGAAGTCATGCTCGTATTAAACACGGAATAGCTTCATGCGCGCGCATTTGAGTGTGCATGCATGCACATAAACAGTTTCGGAGTTGGATTTGTAGTCGGATTTGTAGTCTTAGTCGGATTAGAATTAGAACTAACATTAGAATTAGTATTATCATTATAATTCAGATTAAGGTATCTTGGTGAATTACATGTATAGAAAAAAAGAGAAAAATATACATAGGACTGAGAACATGCATATTTTCCCCGTAATACGTCAGCATTCCTTTTTTACCGTTAGCCAATACTATTCGGCATAAAAGTCACTACTGACAGGTAATAAGATACTAAATGTATTTGTTTTGTATGGGCTACCCTAACTTGATAGAATAATTTAATGCACTTGGTGCCTTGAACTACCGGATTCGAGCAAATTACCGGTTAATACTTGTTATTTAGAACAAGCAAAAAAAATAAAATAAAATAACAAAACAAAAATAATGCGAACCGAAAAGTTCCTGTAAACTATCCTTATGCGAAATATGCAAATAGAAGCTGTAAAAATCCATATCATACTGAATAGAGCTGATCTACGATTGTGGGTGGTGGTGATGTTATGCTCGTGATTGTAAATCGACATTTGGTAAGATCTTGAGTGCCCAATTGTTGCACAAATGGGTCGGAACGTTGATTTGTACTAAGCCCGGAGGTGACACAACTGTGACTCCATCAATACACCAGCGTCGCATCCGCTCGGGCTGGTCGTTCACTTTGACGATTATTGGCTCGGTCGGGAGCTTTTTATAAGTAACACGGCCATCTTCAATGTGCTTTCCACCATTATATGCCTCTCTCATGATACCCATAAGTGCGTGCTGCTCTTCGAGACTACGAAACGCTGAAATGTACACCATGTACAACTCAAGCGATGATGGCGGCGCTGAGTGCGGCGATATGAGGAAGTTATGCTCGAGGTGCGTAACAAGTGTGAATAATAAATATGAGTGGTGACTGTTCGAGGCCGGTAGAGTGCTCACGGTGCCTTCATAGTCCTGTAAAACCGACTCGATATGTTGCTTGGCAACTGCGCGGAAACGATCACTTGGATCCGCGCGATACTGGGCACGAATCTCAGGGCTATCTGAGTCTGCCACAAGCGCTGAGTGAAACCCCCACGAGGCAACAACCAATGCATGCAGAGATGGAACAGGCGCGGGGAAATCGACTCGCACTGTCGACAGAGGCACGAAATCGCACGACTTGGCGAGAAACAGCCGGCGTACAGCCTCTAACGGTGAAGTCAATCCTATGGAGTTGGCTAATGCGTTGCCCGTGCCCGTCGGGACTAAAGCAAGCCGTATTTCGTTGGCGCCGGGCACATTGCCGGGTTTAAGCGCATTTATAAATTCATGCACGCTTGTATCGCCGCCAAGAACGACTACCGTGCCACTTGATGAGAAACTTGCCGCATTCTCAGCAATGGAAGTCGAGCTACTAGTCGCAACATAAACATGGCCCACACCCAATTCCTGCAGAAGGGGCGAGAGCAAGTCAAAATACACGTCGCCTTGCTCATGCTTGAATGACCCTGTTCCCGGAGCTCGCGAATCTATGATGGTGAGATTGCGAAGAAATGCTGGCGCCCTCTCCTGATATTGAGCGCCGACGGGAATGCTAACTAGGTATTTCGCTTGCTCGGGTTCAACGCGGTCTACTACTGTGCGCACAAGAGACCAACTTGATGACTGGCAACCGTGTGGTGACGATTCGGCATCAATAGATCGCGTCTTATACTGGATGCGAAATTCGACAAAGCGCTCAGTACCAACAATTGGCGCCACTAAAACGAGATCGCTCCGCGGATCATTCGCCCCTGAGAAAACTTCCATGATTTCCACAATAAATTCCGCTAATCCTGTTAACTCAGAGCTTGGTTCAACGGTGTTTTTGCTTCAACTGCTCGGGCCGGGAACGTTGAAGGCGTAAAGCCGCTATCTCGAGTAAAAGCCTGAATGGGCTCTGATATGATCCGCCTTAAAAAGTGGAGGTTGGCGGAAGGCAGGGGAAACTCACAGCTAGGACAGAGGGTACTCAACTAATCATATAAATGCCAGGGCAGGGTTGCTCGATCTGCTTCCCTTGCGTTCCCCTTGCCCGTATGGCGCATAGATGTTTCCGTGCTCTTACTTTGGGGACATTGTTTTTGACCAATTGAAAACAAAAATCCTGGTATCTGTCATGAACAGGTCCAAGTTACTGGTGAGTGCCGTCGTTCCCATTATATCCCGAAGCTATATGCTTTTTTCCAACTTGCTGTTGATTCTGCAAAAGTACACCTAATCATAGTCTGAATATCAAGCTATGTGTATGAGTTTGAGTGTTCACGCGAGTGTCTAAGTGCCTCTATGTGAGGTCCTCCGAGTTGCAAACACAAATATTTTATCATTCACTTTGTTTTTTTACGGCTCCTTATTGTTTTGCTGCTTTTATAATATCATAAACGGACATAAGCAGCTACGAATGGCTAATGCAGGAGGTGGATAGCCAGGAGTAGTATATTACTATGTTACGATATGTCTTAGTTTACTTGAAACTAGAGTCTTGAATAAGTTGTTACTTTTAATGTGATGCTTGGATCATAATACATACATTTGCAGATGTATATAGACAGAGATAGAGAAAGAGAAAGAGAGAGCAACGAAATGTTTGAATGTAAACCAACTGCAAATATATATTGAACTATATGATTACTCGGCTTTCCTTGGTTATGTATGCATGCGTATATGCGCCTATATAAAAGCTAAAGTAGTAAAAGCACATCTTACCTCTCCCTCTAAGCCGCATTATACACAGGAGTTAAAGTGGATTTTCATCTCGAATTTGCACTGCTACAAACTACTTTGCGCTATACAGAGGTACGTGAGGACAAGTGGTTTAAGTTCTGGCACAAGTTCTGGTCAAGGGTAGCGGTTTGTATGTATGAGTGTGAGTGTGAGTGTGAGCGTTTAGCCAGGGGTGTTTCCGACAATGCAAGGCACGCCGTTTAACCCCTACCCTAATACCATCGCACATGAGTTCCAGTACGACTTACAACTTAACAAGAATCAGTAAGTAACGGCAATCGTCATTTACTCATTGAACTGTGTATAGTCTGAACCGGGAGTAATAACAATAAAAAATATAAAAACCCATTAGTCTTCGTGAATAGCACACCTGTATATACGAAAAATATTACATTTACTGGTTGAAACCAGTATCATATCCTTGGCAACTTGAGATCATGTAAAGTAAAATTTCATACTGCTTACTTTAAAACACTGTGAAATGCAACATACCAATTTTGCTACTATTTACGTAAAACGCCATACCCCGTTTATCACTCTTATTCTCTAACCACATTATTTCTTTAATCACCCGGATATTGATAGAGCAATTATAATATTGGCTAAACGAGGGCGTCAAGCCCTTAGGGTTTAGTCACGGAACGACGTCGATGTAAAGAGCTCGAAAGAGACTTAAGAAGACGTTTAAGCAACTTGTTCAATGGTCAATATGGTAATACTTGCATCGGTTATAAAAAATACTCTGCACCTGCCTAATCGTAGTTCGGCTTAAGTACAGTTTACATGTCCTGCTCCGGCTAGAGTTCTGTTTTATTCATAACAACATATACTTATTGTGCAATATCCATATATATATTTTTACCGAATATATTTCTAATGTATTAACTACCTGACTCAATGGTTGTTATGTTTGGTCAATGCTGTTCGAGTGGTAGCATATGGACGTTATGAATGCTCGGCAATCCATCTACTCTGAACTAAGAGTCACATGATTGTAATCACGCACCGGCTTGCATTTCACATGCTGCCTGCAACACAGTGTGAGATCAGCTTAATTAGGCGGTTTTTGCGAGAACTGATTCCGTTGAACGAATGTCCGCTGAGAGTGAGACGCACTACGATGTGCTTGGAGTCTCTCAATCAGCAAAAGATCAAGATATTAAACGCTCTTTTCGCCGCCTAGCGCTCGTACATCATCCAGATCGTCCGGGCGGCAATGCGGATCTTTTCAAGAGGGCTGTCGAGGCGTATGAAGTGCTAAACGACCGCCAGAAGCGGGCGGAATATGATAACTCTATAGCTGAATCTTCATGGCGTAGATCCGGAGCACAATCGGCAGCGAATGCGGCAGCCAGTGGTGCGTATAGGAAGCGGCCAAAGTCTGATTTCGCATGGTCGTTTTTCAATACCAATCCACGCCGGAGTACTACCGCTACTTCTGGACCATCCCCAGGTGATTTTGAAGCTCACTTTCGAAATCCATTTGGTGGCTCACGTAGCAGTCGTAAGCCTCCCTTCTTTTTCCCGTTCTCGTTTGCGTTCGACTCGTTCGACTCATTTGACTTCCCAGAGCCCCCGTTCATGCGCGCAGAAGCTAGCAATCCCCCGCCGCGTCGCCCACGCTCTTCTCGGTATGAGCAAATGCGTGCCGAACACGGGGCGAATTTGTTCAATGACAACTCTGACGCAAATGAGTTTGAAACTCATGGTGCAAAAGAGAGCTCTTGGGCAAAACAGGCGAAGGACAGTATGAGACAAGCTGAATCCGAGCGGCGACGCGCAGAAATAGAACGCAAGCGAGCGGAAGCAGAGAGAAAAATAGCTGAGGCCGAGCGCCAACGGGCTAGGACCGAGCGTTTGAAGGCCGAGGGGGCACGTCTGCGTTCAGTAGCCGAGCAAAAAGAACGAGACGCAATCTTGCGTGCTCAACTACAGGCCCACCTTAATTCGCGTGCTCATTCACAAACCCAGGTTCAGGCTCAGATTCAGGCTCAGATTCAGGCTCAGGCTCAGGCTCAGGCTCAGGCTCAGGCCCAAGCTCAAGCCCAAATGCAGGCTCAAGCCCAACAACCTCAGGCCCAACCTCAGGATCCGACTCAGGAGCCAAGTCAGACATTTGGGCAACCAGAGTCTAGGTCTGAAACGTTTGTTAAGACTCAACCAAATACGCAAGCGGAAAGTACCGGCTCCAAGATGGCTGGTTTAGGGGCTTCGACGTCTGTAAAATCGCGTCGGAGACCGCGCAGAAGAGACGCAGGTTCAGGAACAGAGGTTAGCTCGGACTCGGATTCTCGTCCTGAGTCTCAACCGAAACGTGCGCGCGTTGAACCAGAGGTAGTCGATCTGACTGCCGAAGAAGCAGCCCCCTCCTCCAACAAACGCAAGCGGAGCTCCTCGGATGCCAATTTCGATATGTCTGATATGCGCCGCGTACCTCCATTTACTGAGCGTAATGGGACATCGTTTGATTTCAATGGTGTGCAAAATGCAGTTCCCAGCAGGGACGATATCCGTGTGCGCCAACAAAATCGTTCTCGCCCGCCTCCCATCGAACAAATAAGGCAGCAGCAAGCCCGTTCGGAAGAACTACGCTTGTGGTCCGAATATGTACACGGGTCGTACAACATATACGATCGGCTGTTCAAGCTACACAACGAGCGTAATGAACTTGTCGACCAAGGCGGGGGCAGAAATCGTGACGCTATTATTGCGAACCTTAGAGAAACAGCTGAATGGCTGAATACTCTGCTGGAGGGTACCCAGAAGTGCCTCCCATCGGATCCGCAATAAAACATATTTATACTAGACGGCTGGTCCGTTCAACACTCGACTTTGATCTTCAAAATCGTTTTAGAAATCCCTATTTATACATTGTGTTGTTAACAATGGTAGGAACCTTATTTGGCTTGTTTGGCTCTACTATATTCTGATGTTGTGCCAAACTAATGTAATTAATCCGTTTCCCAGATCGCTATACTGACTTAAGTCTAAATCCCTCTGTTTAACTTTATGCTTGCAAACTATTAATGAATGATACATGCTCATAAATGCCGCCCGAATGCCTCCCAGCCCAAGTAAATCATTACGAGACTGCTCAATGGCTACCATTAGGTACTCACTTTGTGACCACTGCGCGCTTACTCGATTTCAACACGTGTACAACCAAATGGTCATAATTGCCAAGAGCCGCTCTTAAGCACTGCTTTAACGTAATATAAAATACTATACTATACTGTACTTTACTACTTACATCTTTCGCTTATTTCTGTTATGAACCGCATTGGCTATGCAGCCGCGAGTGAATGACTGCAGGCTGCATAAACCACTGCGTGTCATTGGGCAAGGGTGTTTCTGCTCTAACACGTTTGACTCGTTCGCGTGGTGGAAGAAGCATCGGTTTCTCTTCGTATGTCTAGGCTGCTCACAAAATGGGCAGTACTGTCCATTGGCATCGTGTTCCACATCGCATTCCTGATGTCCATCTTCGACATTTACTTTGTCTCACCATTGGTTCATGGCATGCGACACTTCAACCCAGCCACACCAGACCCGGCTAAACGGCTTGTACTAGTAGTTGGCGACGGTCTGCGCGCTGATAAATGCTACGAACCACAAGTCCATCCCTCTACAGGTGAGACCGAGGTATTGGCTCCATTTATCATGGATAAAGTGCATTCTACAGCGATGTCAGGCATTTCGCACACACGTATGCCAACTGAGTCGCGTCCGGGTCATGTCGCACTCATAGCCGGCTTCTACGAGGATGTTAGTGCAGTAACAAAGGGCTGGCAGACCAATCCTGTCAATTTTGACTCTGTTTTCAATCAATCTGCTCACACATGGTCTATGGGGTCGCCGGACATCCTGCCAATGTTCTCCATTGGTGCGGAACCGGGTCGCGTCGATGCCATATCCTACGACCATACGTACGAAGATTTCACAAAGTCAAGTATTGAGCTTGACCGATTCGTGTTCGACGGATTTGATGCGCTATTTGAATCCGCTGCAACAAACAAGACCATAGATACAATGCTGCGCAGTGATCGGGTAGTGTTATTCCTTCATTTATTGGGGATTGACACAGCTGGTCATTCAAAGCGTCCGTATTCTGCTGAGTATTATGATAATATCAAGTTCATTGACCGCGAACTTGCCCGCTTTGAACAGCGCCTCAATGCCTTTTATCAAGACTCTGAGACTGCTTGGGTTTTTACTGCAGACCATGGTATGAGTGATTTGGGTAGCCATGGTGATGGTCACCCGGACAATACTCGCACGCCACTCGTTGTTTGGGGAAAGGGCGTTCGATCCGACCCCCAGCCGAACGAAATCATGGCCCTGGACGTTCAGCAGGCTGATATAGCTACCCTCATGTCCTACCTCATTGGCGTAAACTATCCAGCCAATTCCGTGGGCGAGCTTCCTGTCAGCTACTTAGATGCTGATGACGAGACACGCAGTCGTGCCCTCGCCGCAAACGCGTATTCAATTGCTGAGCAGTATCTAGTTAAGGCGTCGCGGGTTTCTGCATCTCAGTTATGGTTTAAGCCCTTCAGGGATTTGAGTGATGCTTACTCGGTCGAGTCTCGAACGGCCCATATTGAGCACTTGTTGAGCCAGAAGCAATGGACTAAGGCAACTATAGAGGCTGAGGACCTTATGAATGCCGGACTGCGTGGGCTGCGCTACTTGCAACAATATAACTGGATGCTCCTGCGGGGACTCGTGACCCTCGGCTTTCTCGGCTGGATCACATTTGCTCTCACGAGCTTCCTTTACCTATTTATCGCAGACAATCAACCATCCTCACAATCACCCTTCCTAAGCGCTGCTTTTGTTGCTGTATTCAGTGGCCTTGTAGCTTTGCTAAGATTGCAAAAGTCCCCTTGGAACTACTATCTTTACGCTTTTTTCCCAACTTTGTTCTGGTATGTTGTGCTAAGCAACCGAGCAACCTTCACTCAGGGTCTGTCGCGCTTGTTTGAAGGCCGTGTCACTCTAATGCATGTTCTCAGTATGTTCTGGGCTTTCTTGATGTTAGAAGGTATGGTGGCTGGCTATTTCCATCGCGAATTGTATAGCGTTATGCTTATCGTCGTATTCCTACCATGGCCCTGGGTGCACAACTGGCGCACGTCCTTAGTTCACTGGCCAACTGCGGCACTGTGGAGTGTAGCATGCTTGGCCCTTTCAGTTTTCTGTGTGCTGCCTGTCAACAAAGTCGAAAATCTTGAACTCATCACTGGTTCTGGAATTACGATGGCCGTGCTCTCTTTTGCTTATACAGTATATGTTATCAGCAAAATTCACCTTAGCTCTACAACCATGGTCACTTGTGGGTTTCAACTCAGTTTGATTGTATTGGCAACGCTTGTCACTCGTGTAAGTGTTTTGTCTTTGCAAGCAGATAAAGGCTTGCCCATCGGCAGCCAGCTAGTGGGTTGGATGACTCTTCTGTTCTCGATGTTGGTGCCGTTTATGCACTCGTTGAGTCCCGTCTCAGACTACCGTTTGCGCTTACTGAACGTCTTTATGATGTTCAGTCCTACAATGATTATTCTGTCTATATCATATGAGGGCTATTTCTATGTTGCTTTTGGCATGCTCATGTATTCATGGATGCACCTCGAGGCTGTATTCAGTGAGGCCGAATCGTCGCAGAAGCTCTCCCTCAGGTCGTTCCGTATGGCTATCTCGTTCTTGTTCTTCACTCATATTGCATTTTTTGGCACAGGTAACATAGCATCCATCTCCTCCTTCTCTCTGGACAGTGTCTATCGCCTTATTCCTGTCTTTAGTCCGTTCTCTATGGGCGCTCTTCTGATCCTTAAGATACTTGTGCCATTCATAATTATCAGCGTAAGTTTGGGCCTTATCAACCTGCGAAAACGGTTGCCAAAGTTTGCCCTCTTCTCTATGGTACTTTCTGTCTCGGATGTGCTCTCACTGAATTTCTTCTATCTGGTTGTTGATGAGGGTTCTTGGCTTGATATTGGCACGGGAATCAGCCACTACTGCATCTGCAGTATGCTGTGTTTGTTTATTATTTTGCTTGAATATTTGTCCACAGCTCTCGTTAGTGGTGTCGAGTTATAGTTGGTTTGGTTTTGACATGAATGTTTTGGTGGATACCTTTGTTATAGTAGTCTACTACTTTGTTAATGTGAAAGGTATATAGTACATTATGTGTGTAATTGAAAAACTTAAAGATATTCACCGTTACCGATGGGGACGACGCATTTAGCATTTAAATCAACACTCATCACGTCACACACTTTGTTAAAAAAATTCGTTTCAATTAATTAAGCAAAGCCACTACTTATAAGTACAAAGTTATTTACCATTTTGAAGCCAACACCGCCAAGTTTAATACATTCAAATGTGACGGCAAGGCTTACGATTCCTGATTATGGTTCTTGTAAGAATCCTCCTCTTCTTTGCGTTTCTTTTGGTTGTCATTATCGGGAAAGAAACTTTGACGCTTTTGCGATTGGTCTAATCCAAACGGTGACGAGTACTGGAACGGTACATTCTGAAAGTTTCCAAACGTCGGCATTGGCATCGACATGAAAGGATTTATTTGAGGATTTTGTGATGCCGGTTGTTGAGTTGATGCTGACTGCCCCGGAGAATTGTGCGATTCATCATCGATTGCTCCACCTTTCAATCGTCGTACTTTATTTCGTAACTCCTCTACTTGACTTTCAAGTTCCTTGTTCTTCGTTTCGAGCTTCGTAAGCTTCTGGGTCTGTAATTTCGTACGCATCTCAGCCCTCTTCGAGGCCTTTTCCTCTGCACGTTTCTCAGCCTCGTTAATTTTGGCCTTGGTCTCTTCTTCCGCCGCTTCGCGGATACTATCAAGTCGTTTGCGGAAAGCGGGCTTCACACGCTCTTGCTCAGCAGCAAGCACAGCACTTTGGAATCGCTCGATATCTTCCTTTGGTGCATGAGCACTCAAAGTGTCAAACAGAGGCTGAACATCAGAAGGCATTGGCTTTTCGTTCGCAGCCTTTTCTGATGCTAATTGAGCACGCACCTCAGCCTCGATTTTGGCGCGAAGAGCTTCATTGGAGTCCCCAGCAGATAGACCCTTCGATATTTCAGATCCGCTTGCTCTACTTTCAGATAACTTATCAAGCTCCGAGCGGATGGAAGCCTCGAGTTCAGGCCTCAATTTTGATTCAAGTTCTGAACGTATAGACTTCTCGAGTCCTGAGCGTAATGTTGACTCAACTTCGGATCGAATTGACTGTTCTAGCTCCGGCCTTAACGTTGACTCGACTTCAGAACGAATAGAGATCTCAACTTCTGGTTTCAGAGAGCTCTCAAGCTGAGATCTTAAAGTACTTTCAATTTCAGCCCGTAAAGCACCTTCCAGTTCTGAGCGGACGCGAGCTTCGACCTCACGCCTCAACGCTTCCTCACGCTCCTTCTGTGCGTCTGGCTGATCAGTATCCAGCTCTTTCTGAGCTTGTCTTAAAGATTCAAGTTCTTTCTGAGCAAGATCAAAGCTATGACGAATCTCGTTCAACGCGTTTCGTGTTATTTCTAGTTCATTCTGAACATCACTAGCGCTTTTGCGCTCTTCCTCCTGGCCCTCTTCAACCTTTCGAAGTTTCTCACGCACTTCAGTCAGGGAGTCTTCAAGATTATTTACCTGCTCCACCAAATCATCATCACGTTTCTGAAAGTTCGCCTTTTCTGTATCATATTGTACACGAGTAGAAGAAAGTTCCGAGCGGAGGTCGGCTGACTGCTTCTGAGACGCTTCTAGCTTGGAGATAACAGCTTCCAACTTCTTACGCAGGTTATTCGATTCTTCTTGGGAATGTTTTAGTTCGCTTTCTAAGTTGCTAATCTGTGACTGTAGACTCACACTTCGGCCCTCAGTCGCGTCGACTTGTTCTTGCAATTCTGTAGCTCGCGCATCACCCGCGCCCGAAGCGACCAGCGTTTCGAGGCGTTCCATGGTGCCGATCAACTTAGATTCAAGTTCAGCCTGACGAGATTGCGATGCCCCCGAATTGCGAGCATGGGCTGCTGCCTCGGCCTGCGCTGCAGAAATCTGCAAAATGAGCCGTTGCTCTCGTTCAGTCCATAGCGTCTTTTCCGAACGTAAAGCCGAAAGAGCAATTTGAGCTTGGTCAGCCTCAGCACGAGCTTCAGAAGCAGCTGTCTCAGCCGCGAGTATCTTCTGTTGGGCACGCGTAAGAGCTATCTGGCTGTCAGTGGCTCGTTTGTTCAAAGCCGCTAATTCGTCACGAGTCATATTTAACTGTCCTTGTGTGTCATTATAGCGTGTCCGCTCTGTCTGAAGTTCCAAACGCAGAAGTGCTAGATCCTGGGAGGGAGCACTGGCAATAGGTCCTGGAGCAGCAAGCCGTCGCCGTAGATCTGCTACCTGGGATTCAGCCGATTTAAGTTGAGAACGAACAGAAGCAAGTTCAGATTCGCGCGATACCAGGGTCTCTTGTGACGTAGCAGCACTGTGACGCATCTCGTCCAGCTCGCTTTGAACCGTTACAAACCGACGCTCTAGGGCCTCGAGGGCATCACCTGCTTCGCGGATTTCATCTGCACTACTACGCTGAGATGTTGCAGCTGCTGCGGACGCGACAGCATCACCTTCGGGATCAAGCTGCTGTGCTAAACCTCGGCATGCCTTCAGGAGAGCTTCGTTTTGGAATTGAAGCTCAGCAACATCCTTAAATAATAGCAGGCGCTCGCTAATTAGAGCTTGTCCATCTATAGCGCCAGTTGGTGTATCATGGTCACGAGAGACTTGTTCCCGCAACCTAGCAAGTTCTTCCTCATCCTCTGGACTGAGAGGTGCGTCACCTGAAGTGCTGAGCAATTTCTCAGTGAGCAAATGCAAGACCTGTCTTCGCAGGTCGGCTATCAGCTGTTCGGTGAGCTGTTGCTCCATAAGCAAATCAGAGGCACGCCGGTCTGCAGCACGTAACTTACGCTCCAGGGCAACTTTCTCAGCTCTAGCACGAGCAGTATCATCATGAGCTTGTACAGCACGAGCCTCAGCCTCAGCATGCTCACGTTGGAGGGCTAGAACTTCAGGTTCACGGCGCTCGAACTCCGTGGCAACCGCATCCATTTGTCGACGTAAGTCGACATATCGTTCACGCCACATGGATTCCTCGTTACCTGCTTGTGTTGGTAAAAGCTCTTCTAATGCCTCCTCACGGGCCTGTGCACGAACTTCCGATAACGTTTGAGTTTGCAGTGTGAGTTCTGCTCGCGCATTTGCAAGCTCAGAAAGTGTCGTATCGAGCTCTTCACGCAACTCAGTTAGTTGAAGTTGCGCACGTTGCTCGGCGCGCCGAGCATTACTAGTTTGCGACTCTAATTCTACTCGTGTGCGTTCAAGCTCAGCGACGGCAGCGCGTGAGTTCGCCAAGGTACCACTCTGCTCGGTAAATCGGTCCCGAAGGACATCGTGGGCACGCCGCTGAGCTTCAAGCTCAACGCGTTGCTCGTCCACGGCTGTTCGTAGTTCCACGATGCGAGATTCGTGCTGAGAGCGGAGCTGTTCCATAGAAGCACGAAGTCGTTGCAGTTCAGTGTCATGCATAGCAGCAGATACAGCTGTACGTTCATGCTCTGCTCGGGCAGACTCAGTCTGTAAGGTTGCATCATTTAGTTTTCGCCGTAGCTCCCACTCAGCAGTTTCAAGCCGCTGCACTTCTTCTTCGAGTGAACGTATTCGCGACCTATTTTCGGACCTTACACTCTCCCGTATTTTCTCTAGATCCGGGTATGGCACTACCTGTTGTGCTACCTGTGGTGCTACCTGTGGTGCTACCTGTGGTTGCTGTGCCGGTCGCTCTTCTATTACTGATGATAGTGATTGCGATTGTGATGGCGATGAAGATGGCCCCTCAGAACTAATCTCTTCTATTCTGAGTCCGCTTTCTGGTTCTTCGACCTCAGGCTCTTGTGCAGACACAATTGGTCTCTCATTTCTGTCGTCATACACATGACCATTAGAATTAAACGAGCCCGGCTCTGATTCGGAATCGTCTGATTCTTCTGAGGAGTTGATTTCGGTCAATTTAGGTTCATTGGCGGAACCATGTGAGTCTGCTGCATCATTGCCCTGTGAATTCATTGAATCTTGAGCAGCTAACGCATGAACAGCGAGGCCATACAAGTCTGTAGAATTCTCGTCAATGTTATGCTGACGATTTTCATAGTTATCGTAGTTTAAGTGGTCCTCAAAGTTATCACTTCCGAGTTCATCAGGGCCACCCTCTTCAGGATCAGGCGGGCTTTCTGCAGAGCTTTCCTGGCTCACATTAGCATCACTATCACTGATTTCGTGCGCATCATTGCCATCGCTTGGCTCGCTCGCGCTAAGCTCAGCCTCCAAGTCAGATTGCGATGTTTCGCTGCCACTTCCAAGCTCAACAACACCTTTGTGCTGGAACACTTGGTTGGAGCCTCGACCAGGTTGTTCACCGAGCCGTTCGTCTTCAGCATGACCCTGGCCGTCGCTTTCAAAGCTCATTCCAGTGCCTTTAACGCTCAACTCAGCTTGTCTTACGAGTCGAGTTGGCTTGCAGGCTGCTGGGCCAGTAGTTCGTGACTAATCAGAAACTCGCTAGTGGTGGTAAGCGTAACGCGGAGCACTTACTTCGACGCGCCCACCGCGTACACTCACATTAGGACACAACCGCCTCCACCACACGTGTGGGAGGTTGTTGTGGTGCAAGGGCGACGGATTATACTCCACTTACCCGTAACCGCAATTCCCAAGTGATTATAAGGGTTTTTCCACTATTTCAAGCGCTCGGTGGGCACGTGGAGCCTTTATATAACTAGCGTTCTGTAAATTCAGACGCCAACTTTCTCGGCAAGACCAGTTAAAGGTATTAGGTTCTGAAGTGCTTGAGATCTGGTGATCTACATCAGTAACGATGGTGGACATTCACGAGATCTCGCCTATTGTATTTGGTGCCGGTGCCTTGAATACAAAATATAATCAGGAGCCTGAATTAGGCGATGTTACTTCTGTGCTGAAGTACGCGCTTGACCACGGCATCAACGCATTCGATACTTCAGCGTACTACGGATGCTCGGAGCCTGTTCTGGGCCAGGGCCTGTGCGAGCTTGGGTCCGATCCGAGGTATGCACGAGACAAGTACTGGTTGACATCGAAGGCTGGCCGCTGGGAAGACAATACGTTTGACTATTCTGAATCTTCGATTCGCCGCAGCGTCGACCGTACACTCGAAAGATTAGGCACCACGTACATGGACTTGCTGCTAATCCATGATGTTGAGTTTAAGTCTCTTGATGAAGCTCTTGGTGCGATTGCGACAGCTGCAGCACTAAAAAAGGAGGGCAAAACACGCTACATTGGTATCTCTGCTTATCCTTTAGAGGTGCTGAGCACGGTCTCTGAAGCTGCACGCAACCTGCTCCAAGAGCCTCTCGACGCTATACTTAGTTACTGCCATTTAACATTGCAGAATGATCTTTTACTCGAATATCTGCCTAAATTCAAGGCGCAGGGTGTTCAGATCTTATTCAATGGCTCTCCACTCAGTATGTCTTTGCTTCGAAGTCGGCCAACCCATGACTTCCATCCAGCCAAGCCTGAGTTACAGGCTAAGACTAATGCAATAGCTAAGAAACTGCAGGCCAAGGGGCTCGAGCTGGCTGATGTAGCATCTCAGTATTCTTTCGCAAATTGGAAGGAGCTTACTGTCATTGGTCTTCGGTCCAAGGAGGAAATTGATGCTGCACTGGCAAACCGGGAGCAGGCACTGAAAGCACCCCAGACAGAGCTGTGGAAGGAGCTAATTCATGAATTTGGAGACTATCACAACTACTCGTGGCCAGTTCCTTGAAACAAGTAAACTGATTTGAAAAATTACATCCTCGACTGAGTTATTGGGCTAATCCTAATACAAGTGGTTTGGCTGGGTCGATCGACTTTGGCCAGATCCAGGTTCATATACTCAGTGTGAAAAGAGAAGGGGCACTTCTTGCTTGGTGTTTCTGCTTATATTCTTTTTTGTGTTGGACTCTTCTCATTCCTGCATTTCCAGTTCTTTGGACTGTGTGTAAGAAAACTAATAATTACATGGATTTAAATGGCTAGGCAATGGTTCTGTCATCATGCTAGGCTGTATGCCAATTATATATTGGTAGTCATACATTCTGGTTAAAAAAAAAAAATTGGCAATTACGCTTACTTTGTGGTAGAGGTGATCTATGTATCTATGAATTATTGATCCAGGCGAGATCCATATCTACTGCCAGGGCAACGACAATAACTCTCCAAATTAAGTGAAGAATCGAGAGGATTTTCACCGCTCTTTTTGTGTGTGAGGCGGGGGGTGGTCTGTTTTGAATGTCAAAAAAGCATTCTCAAGGTAGTTTACATTCAAGGCAACCTTGTGTTCTCTGCAGCATCAATCAATATCTATCCACTACATAAAGTATATATAGAATGCTGAGTCTAATAAAAACTATGCGGGGGGCAGCTCGTTAAGCCTGAATTCTTCGTATTCAGAATAAGTCATTCGTTCCTTGATACCCCTGTATCGAGACATCTGAATTCCACGGATTGAGGAAGCGCCGGCCTTCTCAGCTAGCATTTCAAGGGTTTCTTCCTTAGTCCATCCCTGTTCCTCAGCTACCTCAGGCAAATATGTTGCACTAAGCCTCTTCGGGAACGTTGCTTGTACTCCGTGCACACCAATTTCCCAATCTAGTGGATCCTCAATCGGCTCAAGCGGCCCCAGAAGAGTGACGGCGACCTCTAAATTGGGAAGCTCACTAGCTTGAATGGGTCTAAACCGCGTGTCCTGAAGAGCAGCGATCAATGCGTACTCGCGAATTGCCTGAAGCGTCGGTTGCGGGCTGAAAGTTCCGATGCAGCCCCGTAGTCGGCCACGCTTCGTCCAAGTTACAAATAAGGGCGACTTGCTCGAAAGCTGTGGCGCCCATGATTTAGCATCAATTCGCGGTGTATGTTTAAGAGCATGCTCAAGCTCACTAAACGCCACTAGAGGGCCAATGGCTGTTGAAACACCGGGTCTAGCCATACACTAGTTGGACGAATCCAAAGATTGGAAACCCTCGCGCCTGGAAACCACCCTGCGTTTCTCCACCCTAAAGCAACCGGAACCCAAAGAAGCTCTACGAGCTAAATATACGACAATAGTAGTAGTGCTTTAGAGCTTTTAACTCAATGGTTTAATAATAGTACTTCTGGGGCAACATGAATTGAACCAACAAGGATTGAGTAGTAGTCACGATATAAGCAAGTATAATATAGCCGCTATTTTGAAGAACTACAACTAATAGTCAACTCCATGCTAATTAACTACATCATTGTAAATGTATGATTTTGTTAACAGCTATTACGCAGTGTGTTTGTTTTTTGCATAGCCAAACCTTTTATTATACTGCACTATCCTGATCCGTACGTACTACATAAATGAAGCCTGCATAAATTAGATCATGTTGACACGCAATATGCATATATAGAGCAAATATAGATGATTCGTATAGTACTCAGCCGCAGTCACATGTGCAACTCATGGCCGTTGCTTTTTCTTTAGTGACACAATCCCTTCTACTCTGGTCTTGAACCCGGGAATCCTCGTAAACGATCGTTCCCTTACGTATGTTGCCAGTAGCACTATGGGCTGCTTTGTCAGCAACAATGGTTAGACTATAAATTTTTGGCATCGCCCAGGCGCCACTGGATCAGTCATTGATCCTACAATTGCACAATGACACGTGTGCCCCTAAACCTGCTACGAGCAGCCGCACTAGCTATTATTGCCGCTATAGTGGCCAACTTAATTTTGACGTCTGAAAACTCGCCAGAAATGACCAGTGTAAGTCCGAAATTTTTGACACAACTGAAGGAAACGCCCTCTCTGCAAGTGGCCACTGTGGCCGCTGGTTGCTTCTGGGGTACTGAGCATATTTACCGCAAGTATTTCCTCGGGAAGGGCCTTCTTGGCACTGAAGTGGGCTACACTGGGGGCAACACAACAGAGCCTACATACAAACAGGTATGCAGCAGCTCAACAAATCATGCAGAGGGTCTTCAGATTCTATTCGATCCTGCCAAGGTGAGCTACGAGTCGTTGATTGAGTTCTTTTTCAAAATGCACGATCCCACTACTGTAAATAAACAGGGGCCGGATGTTGGTACTCAGTATCGCAGCGCCATTTTTACCCACGGTTCAGAGCAGCAATCTGTGGCTGAGGCTGTGCGTGACAAGATGCAGAAAGAGTTTTGGCCTCGAGCAAAGATTGCCACGGAAATCACTCCGATTCAGCAATGGTGGGATGCCGAGGAATATCACCAGCTTTACTTAGAAAACAACCCATCTGGCTATGAATGCCCAACACATTACCTTCGCACAACGCCGCAGCTCTAATGTCTAATGAATATCTTGTATATAAGCTTTATGACAGCAGTCTATATAGATTAGAAGTATAAACTTGCAAAATCATTTCCTAACTTAGATTTTTTGAATTCTAGGACCTTTTCTTCATGTAATATGCAGCTTATAATTCTTCTCTCCAAAGAAAATAAATCCCTCGAAGTGACCTACAAAGGTGAATATCGAACTTTATAAATAGTTTATGTCTATTTTAAATTTCTAGAATTGGATTGGAAAATGTCTCTCTTCAGTCTCTTCTGAGTAGACAGCTGCAAATCACAAAGTATGAGCATCTGGGTTGTTGCAATATTATGTTTGACTCTGCTTTCGACTTTGATTTCGAAGGGTTTCGAACGGTCGTCCTGCTATGTAGGGCTTGAGATAGGGTATGGTTATTTACTCGATTGGTATCGAGCCATTGTTCTACCCCACCCACCCCTCCACCTGCTTCTCTCTTTCCTCTTTCTTGGAATCTGTGAGTTTTCCCGTCATACTCACATATGGCTATTTGAAACCGGGCACCACTTAACCTTGTTAGCGTTTTGGTCGCTAGCGTTTAGATGGCCGTCCACGAAGCCGGCGGGTTGAAGCTGTTGTCTTCGCTTTGCGTGACAATCTTCTCTTCCTTGCACTAGTCATTTCTTCCGATGGAAGTTCAATCATTTTGATCAAAGCTTTATTGTTTTCGGCAAATGAGATCACTTGAATTTGCCGATCCATCAGTATGGGGTCTGGTCTAACATCTGACCAGGGCGTTACTACTCCCTTCATATCACCAGGCGGAAACTTCAGTGCCTGACGTGCGGGCTTTAACACCCGCACGTTGGCTTTCTTAAGTGCCTCCGCACATATTTGTTCCTGAGTGGGCCCATCTGGTTCCGGTGCATGAAACTGTACAAAGGGTGTGCGATTCGCTCGTGAATTCTGAGAATTGGCCTTTGGACCTCGTGAGGTACAAGTCTCGGGTTTCACTTCTTTCTGGACAGAAGTTCCTGAGTCACCAGCGGGTGCCATTTCCAGAGACCCAAATGCTATCTCTGATGGCATCACTGTCGCTGGCATGAACAAGGGAGCCTCCAGGCAGCCAATGATAGAGCTAGCCGATAGCCCTAAATCAGAACTAGATGAGATCAGGGGATCACTTATCCCACGCAATGCTAAGTTGTGCGATATTTCGTAGCTGTGATGGGCCACAATCGAGGTCGCGGCAGGATCAATAGAATCAACGGTGCCAGTATTATCCAAACCAGTAATTCCGCGAGCTGTAAATGGAGAAGAATGTTCCCATTTATTCGGTTCCGGAGTTGAAGGCGGACTCAAGAATGATTGGCTCTCGAAATCGGACTCGCTGATAATGGATTGCTGCGGTGATGGTGCGCTCGAGACTGAATAGGGACTGAGTTCCTCAGTTGGCCATATGCTCGAGTATACATTCTCCCATAGGATTTCCGTATTATTCTGTAATGGTTTCAAAGGGTCTGCTTTCTGACTTTCGCTAAGTGTATAAAGGTGTTGAGCCCAGTCCTCATCATTATCATCGTCATCTCTAGACAAAGAGAGGAAAGCGAGGCGATTAGTAGGAAGGTGAGGAGGTCCTATGTTTGAATCCGACTTCAGTGAAACCACAGCAGAGCTCAGCGGTGATGTAGCAGAACTCGTGGTATCAGTTTCAGAAGAAGTGTTGGCGGGCTCGAACCCTAAGTTTACTGTGGATGCCATTGAGTTGTTAATCTGTTGGTGCATAGTCGTTTCAGAATAGTAGTGCGTGAGATAAGAGAGGTGCGAGGGAAAGTTATTGTTCATTCGCTCCTTTTTTATAAGGTTGTGAAACGATGCAGTCTGCCGTAGATCTAGTCTTCTTACAGATGAGATCCTGCATCATGCAATGCACATCACGCATGAGTAGATGGATAGTGCATATATAATGTAAGTACAACAGGGCGGGAGAGAGCACCGTGTAGGTCTCCAAGTCTTCTCAAAAATACCAAATACTAGTCATGCGAGTTCAATGCGGGTCAACCCCCAGCCAATATGTAATTAGGTAAATGACTATTGCTTTAGGCAATTAGTTCAGGTAGCTGTAACTAATTTGTTGTCTTCGTTTTTTCCGCCGTAAGTTCTACTTTGGTCGATCCGCAGCCCCAAGGCTATCGGGCACGTGGCTGTTTAACTTTATCATTCATGACGTGACTAGTTCTGAATGGCATCGATAGTCACGCCGCACGACCTTACCCTCAACATATCGGATACTGCAGCATAACCACTGAACACATAAATGCCAATAAAGACATAAAGCCTTAGTGAATTCCATAGTTCTGCGCTTTTACCATGCTGAAACCAATTATATCTCCCACTTTTTTTTGCCGTCCAGTATTTGTTAAGTGAAGCTCTCTTATCTCAATGCATATAATTCACCAGCTGTTATTATGTTTATCTATGTTCTTTCCCAAGTCCAAACCTCGGTATTGTTTCAGATTTCATAATCACTAATTCAGCGCATGGCTGCGTGACTGCATGACTGTCTATCCTCAAGTTGTAATGAAACTAATGTTGTCACGTTTAGCATGGTAACAAAGAAGCATATATTGACATCAGAAAAAGCTGCTCAGTCTTAATATAAATAGACTATTGATTTAAGCTGTCAATCTGGTTTCAGTATAATGCATATATACCTTATTACATAGTATAAGAATCGCTCAATAACACTTTATGAACTGAAGTGCGCTACCCTTAACCATGTGTCTCGATCCGAGTTGATTTTGTCTGTTCCACAGCTAGCGGGACCTTGAGACGTTACAGCTTACTACTAAGTGTTTTTCGCTAACGCCGTAGCGAGATGATCCGATGACACTAGAATACGTATATACAATCCAATAATGGGCTGAAATGCAAATAGCAGCGACCACACGAGTCATTGACTAATGTGAACCCCTGCCGTATAAATTTAGTCGGCAACTCCCGTCATTTCGATCGAGGTTCCCAGAAACCTCATACCCTAGCCTGTTAGACGTCTGTAGTTTAACCCTAACATCGCAGAGCACTGCGTGCGTGAGAAACCCGCTGCATGGCTCTTGTGAATTCTCAATAGTTACCAGAGTCATAACTTAGGCACCATGCTGTAATTGAACTTCCTGGCTCCGTATCAAGTTAAGTTATAGTTTTCCTAACCTCATCTAGAGACATTGGGCGTTCATCGTGTCGTATCACTATGAATAATAACGTTTACTTTATGGTCTAAACCGACGATCAAGCTGAATTAGAGCGGTATATCGGGTTCTCAACCTGGATAAGGGTGCGTGATTTAGTTCGCTATCTCGAGCTTATATGCATCCTAGACAAACGCACTTCCATGCACTCAAACGTACCCAAAGCATCTAATGCCTCAAGCCTCCACTGACGCAATTAAATAGAAATGTCTGTGGTGGCTGTTTAGTTCTGCCGAAATTCGAGCCATTGGGCGCTACTCATTTGCAAAAGTCTCAAGTCACAGCAAAGCAAAAGCCAACACAAAACACCTCTGGTTTACCTCATCCCACAATAATGTAGTTAGCAATGTATTTTAATTTTAATTACTTTTTTGATACCTTGTACTTAACAACCATCCGAACAGCGGGGGACATGCGTCGTTTAATTGATCGCCGCGTCTCAACCCATGTGATGTTGATGCAGTTTAGGTTTATGCGGTAGTAATGGGTGAAGGGGCCGTTGAAGCCACGGAATGTGGCTCATGAGCACTGACAGTAAAGCCTGTGTGAGTTATATCCAAAAAAAAAAAAACACCTGATTAAACCAATTATACTAACCTTGTCCAAGCAGTTGTTCGTTTTGTATCAACCGCCATTACGTCCGAATGGCGTCCGCTGTTTGGGATCGCCGTAATACATAAAAATGCTGCATGAAGAGTGCATAAAATATGCGCCTCGCCAATTCAATACCAACAAAGCAATAGCACCCTCCAAAAGCGTAAGATAGCCTGCATAGGTACAGCCAAAGGTGGAAGGTTTGAGCCAGCAGCTATGGCCCATGATGATGACATGGGCCACCAAATGTACCATCCCCTCAGCGTTCACCTGGCTTTGTCTGTATAAAGCAAGCCAAACCAAACCAAAACAGAGTGCTGAATAGCTTTATAAATAACGTTGTCAATGCATTTTAGTCTTACTATATAAGATTAAGCGTTTCTCTTTTCTTTTTACAGCAGTTCGTCTACAGCTGGATCCAATAATGACGATGAGTTCGTAATTAAAAGTTGCGTGGCCTCGTTGCGAGCCTGCATGTCCGCTATCTCGCGCTCCCCAGTCTCATCACGAGCAATCGTAGGTGCAAACACCATAGCAAGGTTTCGGATGTTCATAAGATTTGTACTTTCGTGGCCGGCGACCAGCGCCAGATGCGAGGCGATTGCGCGCAGCGTATCGCGATGCTCCTCGGGTAGAGCCTGCACAGTGCGCCTTAGCACTTGCACAGAGCGCGAGTTACCTGCAGCAATGAATGAGTCGTAACAGTCATAGGTTATGACCGGCTCAGCCAGATACCGCAAATACTGTTTCACGGCCGATGTGATGGCTTGAATCTCACCACCTAGCATTGTCTCTTCAAGTTCGGGCTCATACCCAGTCGCAAAATATTCCATGATCGCGTCGACCTGCGACTTCGATCCTGGTTTGCGATAGATTCCTTCTGTGTCCACGCCGCGGCGCTCAACCTCAGCGAAGCATCGCGTCACTATATATGGTACTGACGCTTGGTCTATCTCGGTGCGGTGAGCTAGCGAGTCTCCAATTAAGCTGCGCGGCTGCGCTGACGAGTCATCACTACCAGATACCGACCCTGTTGTTGACATGTTCATACCCGGATTCATATTGCCTGGGTTCATCATACCAGCATTCACTGTCCCACCTGTACTAGTCAGACCACCAACAGCACCGGCCATGGCACCAACACCGCTTACAACGCCACCAATAACGCCATTTTGCTGTACCTTATTAGGACGACGTAAGAACCAGTGCTTGGCGGATCTCAACGGGTGCTGCGGTTGTCCAGCAGTCCCATTACTACTAGTACTACCACCACCACCATCTAAGCGTGTTACGAGTGGCGGCTGGTCTGTCGGAGAGCCGTATGTCGCTGGAGATGTTGGTCGAGCTGGTGGCGGGTTCTGGGATCCCCACAATGAGTTGGGTCCGAACTTTTCTAGTGTCCTTCTTTCTAATTCTTGATTCATTTCGACAAGCTGCGTATTTTTAGATGTAAGAATGCGTTGTTCATCACGCATTCTTGCTAAAATCGCCTCCATCTCTGCTGTTTCTATATTCAGGCTCTCTTTCTTTGATTCCAGCTCATCAATACTACCTATTTCAACAAACAAAGACTTCAGCTTTGCTTCAAGGTCGTCAGCCCGTCGTCGCTCTGCCAGAAGAGTGGAAAGTAGATCATCCCCGCCAGAACCAAACTCATCAGTCAACGCACTCTCAAGAGCTTTGGGCTGGCCGCTTTCACTCAGGCTGCGTCCATGACCTGGGTACGTACTTGAACCGGGCATAGACATCGGTATATTCGAGTCCAGGCTTGGCGTTAAAGGCGCTGATATCTGCACCGACGCAGCATCGACCGAGCCCGTCGAAGGGTCGCGGCGGTGCCAGAACTTGGAAATTGTGGACTTCGCCGGTGATAGCGTTGTGACGGGAAAACTTGCCGGGGAGCCCGGTATACCGTTGGGTGCTGATACATCCTTTGAAGAGACTCGTCCTGGGCTTTTAATATTTCTCCAGCTCCGCACGGGAGAGGCGGGGCGCAGTTGAGAGCGCTGAGGCACAGAAAGACTTGCTTGAGGTGCGGGAGTTGATGAAATACTTGATGCAGTGCTTGGTGGTGCACTGGCCGGTGCGCTAGCCGGAGGCGTTGAGTGGTTATTCAAGGATGCCGCCGCCTCAGGAGTCGGAGGCTGGGCAAATGTATTCCCACCAAGATTCCCACTTACACTATTAGATCTGGGTGGGGTTCCTAGTGGTTCAAGCATTTTAGCTGGCGATCGCCGACTCGGTTGTGGCTGGTCAGGCGTTTTAGGCTCCTGTGCAAATGCAGATTCGGCGAATGCACTAGGAGCAAGTTTCTTGCGGGGAACCTTGAGTTCACGCTTGTCCTTGTTTCCATAGTTGCTATCTAAGTCAAGTTCAGATGTCGCAGCAGTAAGATCCGGCAGCCCCGGAAGGTCCTTGTTACGATTTATGGCGGACCAGGACGTTGAATCTAAAGAAGAGTTCGAGGGATTGGCACTATCTGTTTGGTTACCCCCCTCTATATGCGAGGATACAGGCTTCAGTTGCCGCTGTTGTTTCTGCTGCTGCTGTCGCTGGCGTTTACGCGCGAGCAGCGCATTATGACAGTTCATACAAAAAATTCCCTGCGACGTTCTAGCATATTGTAAGTCGTCGATCTGGCGTTTACAATTGCGACACACAAAGCAGTCTGCGCAGAACGCCTGATCGTTGGTAAGAATTGCCATGTCTGTAATCTTTCGACTGCACAAAGAGCACGTATAGGAGCAGTTACTGCAAACTAATGTTCCATCGCCTAGAACTAACATATTGGTATGAGTGTGTAGCTGGTTTTCACATACGGAACAGCGAAAACACTCAACGTGCCAACGGTGCCCACCGAGCTCGTACGCACGGCCTTCGAGCAGTGGCTTGCCACATGCTTTACACTCTGCGTCACCACTCATTCCTTGAGACCCACAATGAGCCCCAAAACTACTTGAAGGGGCCGGTAAATGTCAACTTAGCGATCGACAAGGATCTCACAGGTCTCGCGTGTAAGTAAGGTCTGGGAAAGGAGATCTTAGGTTACAAAAATGTTTGGGTAGGGGTTTCTACCGCCTCCCAATTTTGACGCGCCATGCAAAGGCGCATGCTACGAGCTAAAAGTGGATTAGAAGAGCTCTCGCGCTGGAGTTTTTCTCGCTTTTGTTTTGTTTAAGCTGTGTGAAAGTTGAAAGGCATGGCTTGGGGTAGGAGTTTTAATGAGTGGTAGTACGTATGTAGGTCCAATTGTGGTCGGTTATGATCGGTTTCGATGTTCTCGGCCAAATTAAACTTTAAGATCTTGATATTTATTCGAACGCCTCGGGTCCTTGGATCTACAATGCTTTAGCCGACATCTAAACGCACTTTTGCCTTATCTGAATATATATGGCTGTGCATATAACGCATCAGGGAGATTGCAGAGCCCTTACCCATGATGTACACACGATGAACGCGATCTTGCCAGTCACCACTTACAATGGAAATAAGTCTCAACAGACATGCTTATACAATCGCAAACATTTGTTTTATATACATGTTATTGAATCACACTTATCTTTGACTTGCATTATCGCTTGCTTGCGCAGGTTTAGGCCACACGTGTGATAAGGTATGCATCCATCGACAACCAACATGCAAAAAACATAGCTCGGCGTAGGACTATCCCAGTACTGCCCAAGAACAGTCTAAGAACAGCCTAACAAAGTCCAACTGTGGGGGGTGTTTAGGATTATGAAAGTGTATTAAACTGAGCAATGCTATTTTAGAAACACATATCTGTACAAAACTATTAGTTCGCATATAAAAGGGGTTGGCGCTGGCGCTGGCTACTCATGCGGCGCCAGCGCTCCGAAACGCTTGTTTGTTTTACATTTTGCCATTTCGTTCTAACAGGTGGCTCTTTAACGTAGGAGGAGGACATGCGCGTCTCAGGACCACCAGTACTTTGGTCGAATCTAATAGGATAGTCGATATAGCCTTGATCCTCGGTGGGATCCTGAATTGGAATAGGGGCTCCTTCTTTGTTGCGGTTGAGGCCATTGTTCGGGGTTGATCTTCTGGGTGCCGAATTTCCAGGTGCAGACCCACCAGGTGTAGAAGTATCTGGTTGTCCACAGTTGGGCTGTTTGTTGTTACCATCTTCAATTCCATCATCAGCATTGGATACAGCGCAATGTAAACACTTCGTAATGTTTCCCGCTGTTATAATGCCTTTTAAGGCTTGCATCAGAGCTTTTCCCACACTAATTGCTGTCTGCTCTGCAGCGTTTAAGAGTACTGGTCCTACTGATGCACAAAAGGCATCTGTTGTTGCATTCTTTGTTGATTCTTCGTGGCCGCTTATTCCAGAAGCTGCATTGCGCTTCGGTATACCCTTTCTCGAGCTTCCTGGTGATGGGCTCGGATGTTGTTGAGCCACCATTGTCGCGATTTACGTATGTAACTTATGCCACTCTGTTTTTATCTTATTTATATATACAGCTATTTTCATAACATTTATTCTACTCTGTTGCTATTATTTCCCTCATTGGGCCATTTTAACTAAAACTATCCAAGTGAGGAAGCTCATCACTCGCTGTGGACTTACCAGATATGATATGCCAAACCCAGATTTCAAAATGTCGTAAATTATGAGATATGCATGACATGCTATAATGCGGGGTTAAATATATTTTATAGACACATGCCAGAACAGACTCTTGAAGCTCAAAGTATGAAACGAAAGCGAGACTCGCATCAAGGCTTGCCACAACATGAGGGCACAAGTCAGCAGCAGAGCAAGAAGATGAAACTGCTTTCTAAAAGTGATACAGATAGTACGACTCACAATAAAATTAACGATTTTTGTGCTTACTGTGTCAAATTTGCGGCGAATGAATGAACTGTTTTCTGTTTGTGGCACAGGTATTCGCGTAGAAGGTTGCTGCTTTTCGTTAAAACTCCATGTGGTGTCCATCTGTGTTAGAATTTATGTACTAGCGAGTTATGCCGCATCAGATCGGAGCTTTATGTTACTTTTTATTTTTTTTTTATAATTACTGCCGATAATTGTTATATATGCTGCTACCATTTCGACACCTACTGCTGTGGCTGGGGCTGCAGTTGCGAGTTTTGATCCGGCGTGGATGTTGACTGATGCTCTTGTTGTCGATCTTGTGGCTGTTGGTGCTGGTGCTGGTGCTGGTACTGGTGCTGGTGATGGTGATGGTGATGGTGCTGGTGCTGGTGCTGTCGCTTCCCTGAGTACTGCTTTGACCTTACCGCGCCCTTGAATGGCCGCAGGGCTCTTGGTTTCGGAGTTTTGTCCCCTGGCATTCGTACGTTGGCCAGCCGACGGTCAATCAGGGGTTCTCTGAACTGTTTCCCGCTGGCATTTTCGGTAACGTCTGTGGAAATAAACTCTGGTGGAACTTGTGGCGTGTCCAAGAGCATCATCTCATTCACATCGAATCCACCGGCAGTTTCCGCCTTGGGTAACTTCACACGCACGGGTCGTCGCAGATGAGTAGCGAACTGTTCATCTGCAAAGGAGGCTGTTTGGTGCCGTGTTAATGGTGTCCGGGCTACAGGAAGATCGTGTCGCGTACCATTATATCTCGCAGACAATCCATTGCCGTTGCGCAATGTGCCTTTTGTCGACAACATCTGGCCATCCTGGGGGGGCAAACGACGCTGACTTGGAGACTGAGCAGGACCGGTAGGGGTACCTGTGATTTGACTGTTTGAATTTTTGGTGCTTGTTTGGAAATTTGTGGATCGAGCATCCTTGAGTTGGGTGCGACTTGATCGAGAAGTCTCTTTCTGAGGATATATGGCTTCAACACCATCCTCAGTTTCAGGTTCATTGATTTCTGTTTCGTCCTTGGTTTGAACGCCCGTAATTTGATCTTCCGAAAATGTAGTATCCTTTGTTTGAGAAGTACTGCGATCTCGTGTTGACTTGCGAGTGTCCCAAGACTCGCGCGAATCCTTAACTCTGGGTTCTCTGACCTCATCTCGGTTTCTTGTTTCAAAAGATTTCGTAGCGCTTCCATTGGGCCTGGGATTCCAGGCTTGTTGGAAGATTGGGCCACCTGCCTTCTTCTTGGCAGCCGCCCAGTCACCTGCTGTGTGAACAGGGTGCGCAAGTTCGATTTCGCGCTCGCGTTCTCGCTCACGTTCTTGCTCTTGTTCCTTTTCTTGTTCCTGTTCAAGCTCTTGCTGGCGCTCGCGCTCGCGTTGGCTCCGAGCCTGTTGTTGGCGTTCTAGGCGTTCCTGCCGCTCTTTCTCGCGCTGGGCCTTGAGTTGTTGCGCGCGCTCCTCAAGCCGGGCCTGTCGCTCCTTGTGAGCACGTTCCTTTTCTTCACGCTCACGGGCACGCTTTTCTTCGATTTCGCGTCGCATTTCCTCACGCTTATGAGCCAGTCGTTCCTGCTTCTCCCGCTCGGCTTTCTCTTCTGCCTCACGCTTTGCCTTGGCAGCAGCCAGGATAGCGCGCATCTCCTCCTTTTGAAGTTCTAGCGCTGACTTCACTGGCTGCTGTGGCTCAGAGGTGGGGCCGGGAGCCTGCCCAGGAGTCGCCTCGGGTTGTGCTACCTTTTCTGGTCCGGTTGTGGCAGATGATGCTGCAGCCGTTGTAGGCGCGCCGGACCCTGGCTCTGGAGTTGGCACAGTCGCCGTAGATGCCGTTGTAGGCGTTACTGGAGCTGCAACAGGTGTTGAATTAGAAGGCTCAGGTGACGAAGAAGGCTCTGGTTTCAACCGGAATCGCTCTGGGATTGACGTGGGCTTAGGTGGCGAGCCAACAGGAGCTGCCGAAGACGCATTTGTGACCACATGAGGCTTGGGTGGGTCATGCGGCGTCGCCAGCGGTTTTCGTTTGGCAAACATGCTAAAGTCTGCTTCGTCCGGTGCAGCGTCAAACCCACTATGAGCGACTTCATGGTGGTGGTGATGCCCCGCATCACCACTAGTCAAGTCGCGAGGGTTTAAGGGCGGTGGTCCACGGCCCATGTGAGGCACGCCAGCATCACCTCGGTTTATACGAAATCTGCTCAGAGCATCGTCGCCAGGACGCACATTAGGGGCAGCAAAAACAGGTCGCGCAGGCATGCGAGCCATTGGCATTGGCACAGGGGGTCTTCGCTGGTGGCCCTTCTGCTCCTTCATTTCCTTAATGGTTTCTGTTAGCGGCCGCGCCGCGGGCGGTGCTGTACGCTTGATGTTACTGCTCCAAGGTGATGTATCTGATGGAGGCTCTGCTGGTTTAAGAGCCGGGGCTGCAGGGGCTGCATCTGCCGGCTCGGGCTTAGGAGCACTCCCCTGTTTGACTGTATCACTACTTGGGTTCTGCGGCGGCATCCAGTCGTCTTCCTCGTCTTCCCAGTGCATATCGCTGGCTGAATGGAAGCGTCCGGCCAGTGAGATGCCCTTTGCTGTAAGCTCCTCCTCATTTAGCTCTACTGAACGTGATTGGGAGGATGAGGCAGTCTTAACGGAGACTGGCTCGGGGCTCGGGCCCCCTTGTGGTACCGGTTGTGAGCCAGATGAGGCAGTTGCAGAGAAAGTGGTAGCAGCACCATCTGAACCGCGTTGCCAGGCCTGGGGCGCCGGCGACGGTGATGATGATGCCGATGTGCTTGGTTCGCGGATGGCAGCTAGCGTAAAGCGGCCGTGGGAGAGCGCAAGTGACGACTTTGGTGTCGGTTTCGCCGCCACTGCTGGCCCCGGTGACGCCGAGTCGTGGTCCCTGGTGGGTTCCGTCTCGGCAGTAGTCTGTCGAAACATCACATTTACCTTGTTTGTCTTGAATTTGGGCTTCTGGTCGGGCTGCTCGCCGGACCGCACCTCATTATTCACGTCCGCCATATATTCAGGATCTTAGTGGGTGACTCAGCCCTATTGTCTTACAACCCACGCGCGACGAGCTGCGGGTAAACATACGATCTTTTAAACCGCCGTGTTTCCAAACCGATTTATGCGCTCAAGGTGGTGCGATTTAGCAAATGTAGTGATTCATAAAATTCAATAGGATCGCTTGGTTTCTTCACAACCAGTGCTTTAATATATGTCGTGCTTCTTGTTTAAATGTGCTTTATTCGGGTTCTTAATCGGCTTTAGCTGCAGTCAATCGTTAATATGCTATTGTGTATTTTGAGAATCAATTGAGGTTCTTGTTCGGCTTTAGGTGTTCTTTTGTGTGAACTTAAATAGTGTTTCAGCGTGCAGCATGTGCTTGTGCGCTGCATACCTGGTGGTGCCACGTATTTTCTTGTTAACGTGTTAGGGTAGTAGTGTAAAATAATGATAATAAATAAGACTTTTGTGTAGTGTTTTGGGCGTCGTGGTCAGTGTATTTGATCGCACTTATATTTTTTAAGACTACGAAAGCGGTTTTGTTGCAGGGTCTCCAGAAATCTTATTTCTGCGTCTTAGTTAGTTTGTTTAGTTATTATGGTAGGGTCCTTAGAGGTGTATGGAACACTTTCACTGCCTAGTGGGCTTGATTACCCTGCTTGATTATCTTTGCTTGGTTATCTTTGCTTGGTTACCTTTGTTTGATTACCTTTGCTTGGTTACCTTCGCTTGGTTACCTTTGTTTGATTACCTTTGCGGTTACTTTGTTTGGTTATTTTGCTTTATCACTATTTAAGAGGTTTCAATGTCGTGTTGGGTTAGCTGTTTACTTTATTCTATTGTCCAAGTTTGATTTATTTAACTAGCCGCCGTCTCATTGTTACTACGCTACTTAATGAGTTGGTGTATTCCTATTAATGCCCTTCTGCCCTGCCAACTCCCACACAATTATATAGCGAGCTATGCGACCGCCAAGCCTGGCCGTTGTTGGTTCAGGCCCGGCAGCATTTTACACACTGTTGCAAATCCAGAAGCACATTCCGGATATATGCATTGACATGTTTGAGAAGCAGGCCGTTCCTTATGGTCTGACTCGCTTTGGTGTAGCCCCGGACCACCCTGAGGTGAAAAATTGCCAGGAGCGCTTTGCCGAAGTTGCTACGCAGAACAAGCAATTCAGGTTCTGGGGGAACTGTGAAGTAGGACGTGATCTGCGACTTAAGAGCCTCGTAGACAGCTTTGATGCCGTGTTACTGGCATATGGTGCATCCTCAGAGCGTCAACTCGGCATTCCGAACGAGAATGACACACACGGAGTCCTTTCAGCCCGCCAATTCGTAGGATGGTACAATGGTGAGCCTCAATTCCAAGGTCTAGATGTGGCCAAGCTGCTGGCAGAGTCGGAATCAGCCACCATCGTGGGTAACGGTAATGTGGCGTTTGATGTTGCCCGTATGCTGCTGCGCAAGCCCGAGAACTTGAAAACAACGGATGTTACAGAGCAAGCCCTCGATGCATTTAGTCACAGTCGTGTTAGGCACGTACAAATCGTAGGTCGGCGTGGCCTTGTCCATTCAGCGTTCACAAACAAGGAATTGCGCGAGCTACAGCAAGAACCTGAGTGCAGCATGAAGCCTGTAATTCCTGAGTCTGAGCGCGAAGTCATTGGCACGAACCGCCAAGACAAACGCAAGATCGATCTGCTCAAGAAAGCCGCCAAAGAAGAGAGCAGCAGTGACACAAGAACATGGCAACTTGAGTTCCTGAAAAGCCCCCACAGCTTTTTAACAGACAGCTCAAACAGGCTAACCGGTGTTGACTGGACAATAAATGAGTACGATCCAGACACACCCGGTCGCGTATATCCAACACAGAAACGAGTGTCTAGACCCACAGACCTCCTATTCAAGAGCATTGGCTATCGATCATTACCTCTCCCTGGTATGAGCGAGGCCAAAATCCCATTTGACGACCGAACCGGAATTGTGAAAAACCGCCTTGGTAAAGTAGATGGGTGCCCATCTGTATTTGCAGCCGGATGGGTAAAAACAGGCCCTGTAGGCGTCATAGCGTCTACCATGATGGATTCGTTCGCCGTAGGGGAAGAGATTGCTAAATTTCTTCAACAATCTGACGTTCGCAAACCTGGCCGACTTGCATTAGAACCAAAAAATCATCGAATTATTTCGTGGAAGGACTGGGAGCGTGTCGACCGTGAAGAAATCAATCGTGGGCATGCACAGGGTAGACCACGATCGAAGTTTACCAGCACCCAAGATATTCTAAGCTTTCTGGATCAATAACAATCGCTTAAATATTTCAACATATACCTGGGTTTGTTTCACAATTTGGATATATTGTAGAGAAAAAATTATAATAGAGACAATCCTACAGTGCCCCTGAAGTTTTTACGTCTTATGCTTAAATGTCGTCAATGTTTTAAGAATTATTTGGAAGGCTGATGCTGAAAACTATAAATTAGGTTAACTATCATCATCATCATATAAATAAATGGCACTAACACTAAGAAATCCCACCTCAGAGGCACTAGGCGTATCATGTGACCATATCATGATGCCTTTCCATCTTAGTCGAATCACAAACCACTAAGTGCAAAAGGTGTTGTTGCGAATCGAGAATGCTGAGTCTTCGAACAGCCGCGCGTGTGCAAGCGCTTGCACCACTGAGGATGTCTGCCATGCGGATGTCTGCCATGCGGATGTACAGCTCCGGCACAGGTAACTCGAAGCTACCTCTTGTTGACTCCGAGAACGAGCTTGTCTACAACGAGGATAAGGTGGGCCATGGTATTGCCGATGTGAGTGGAGCGCCTCATGAGCTTACGGAGCGAACAGTGCGTATTTTCAAACAGGCACCATCCGCAACACAGAGCGGACGCCGCCAGCAAAAGGGTTGGCGCCTGAACTGGGACGTTGTTGGCCGTGGAAACCGTTGGGAAGATACAACCATTGGCTACGCCGCGTCCGGCGACTATATGCAAGGTACGGAGATCCATTTCCACACGAAGGACGATGCCATTAGGTTTGCTAAGAACCAAGGGTGGAACTATTATGTGCAGGAGCCGAAGGCGCGGGCGTTCAAGCCTAAGTCATATGCTGAGAACTTCTTCCACTCCCGTGGCCCACTAAAGATGATTTGGACTAAATAGACAATTTCAGTTCCATGGAGTATGCATACTATGCCAATTGAACTGACTCAAATATTCCTGCCTGACATTTACTGATTTTAGCAGGGTTATAAGTTGTTGATGTTTTTTTTTGGTTTTATTGAGCTGAATGGTTTCAATTCTTCTATTGTTATCTTCAGGCTTATTAGATCCGTTGAGTTTTGCCATGCAAATATGCGACCATGAAGTAACATGTCCGTATATTGCACAGATTGTGCATCGTGATCTACGACTCTCCCCCGCCCCCAAACAGACACTAAGTGCCGCATATACTGTGAAATATTCAAGGTTTATAAACATAATATTATGGGAAACAAAGCCTTTGGATCAGGTTCGTAATTCAGATTCTGCAATTTCGCAACTGGCTAGGCTGCGGCGGCTCATTTGGCAGATCGAGAAGTCGACATCATTAAAACTTAGAAATAATAAGACAACATCATTCCAGCAAGAAGTAATTCGTGCATGCGGCTAGACCACCAGCTAACAGGTGATGTAATGACAATAGTTTCAACAAAATCGAGTCGCTGCAAGAGTTCTAATCCGGAAAAACATAGAAGTGTTGTTCAATAAGGACTGTGGATATTTGACTGCAAGTATATGTTAACGCTCTTTACGTCTTTTGTTGCAACAATATGCTGGTACGGTGATTATTATCGGAACATCAATTTTTCTCCAGTTAATTTACCGAAGTCCTGAATTAACTGTTGACGTTCCTAGCCTTTACCTTACCCTGTAAATAGCCAGTCTGGGGTCGCAAACGCTCACTACATTACTAGTGCGCTGTTAACTCGTTGAAACAACAAAAGCGCGACAAGTGAGTCTCAAAATGTCGAATAGAGATGAACAGCATGATAGGCTGGCTGAGCTATTGGCAGAAATCAATGCCGAATGTGAGGAATCTAGTGAGATTGACGAGCCACAAAGGGGGGCCTCTGAATCTAGTTTCGAGCTCATGACGCCGGGTCAACACTCGTCGGCATCATCCGTATATGACAATGACGAGCCTGAAATGAATAGCGATGAAATACTTTCAAACAACATGGAACAATCTGTCATCCTTCCGCCGCAGCAATCGGAACCCAATGAATACTTTGAACGTGAAGAGCGTCACAAAAATGCTCATGAACAAGAACATAAAGGTGTAGAAGCCTCAGCTTCGAGCTCGCATAATTTGCAAATTGACTCTGCTAAACCAAAGACAGTTGCTGTTGAGGACACCGCAAACTTAAAGCTGTCTCCAGAGACGAGTAAGCCTCATGCTTTGAGCGATACTATGGATCCAAAGTCTTCAGAAAATAAGAAAAACAGTACAACTGACCATAGTTTTGCAAAAGAGAATGACTTAGAAACGCGCAATATCAAACGTGAAGTCTCAACTCTGGATTCCGGGAAGGCCGATATGAAACCGAAGGACCGTGAAACAAGTGCTAAACCAGACACAACAGCCACAAATTCTCCGGTAAACCCTACAAGTCTCAACAAGGACAAAACTGCTGAGAGTAATAGGAATGCTCATTCCTCAGATGAGTCCATACCGTCCATGTCTAAAGAGCGATCCAAGGAACTAAGTTCTGAGAATTTTAGGTCGGTGAAATCCATAACTACTCAAAAGCACGCCCCAATATCAGCAGAATCAGAAGTCTCACAAGTGGAAGATCCAATTACAGAGGGTCTAAAGCCTGGGCGTCCAAAGGATACTAAGACTGAGGGGCTCATGACGGAAGGACTTAAGACAGAGAGTCCTAAGACAGAGAGTCCTAAGACGGAAGGACCTAAGGCTAAGGGACTCAAGGCTGAGAGTCCTAAGCCAGAGAGTCCTAAGACGGAGGGTCCTAAGACAGAGAGTCCTAAGACGGAGGGTTCTAAGACAGAGAGTCCTAAGACGGAAGGACCTAAGGCTAAGGGACCCAAGGCTGAGAGTCCTAAGCCAGAGAGTCCTAAAACGAAGGGGCCCAAAACAGAGAGTCCTGAGACAGAGGAGGACCCAAAGATGAAGGGTCCGGAGACTGGAAATTCAACACGAAAAAATCAACAGCGAGAGAGCATAAAGAAAGAGAGTTTCACTCCGGAAGGTTCAGATAAAGAGAAGAGTTCAACAGCGAAAGATATGAAGTCGGATGAGATGAACTCCGAGCAGCTGCAGTTCCATTCTCCATCTACGGAAACCCAAGCCAGCGAAGGCAAACATTCAGGTACTCCAGATAAATCTGAAGTGAGAAAAAACTCGAAAATATCAGCGAGTGTTGAAACTAGCCCTCTAAAGCAAGACAATAAGGCATCTTCTCATTCCTCTACTAACTCTAAGAAAGACAGGATTATATCTGAGGAAGCAATTGAAGAGCATGATTCTGTTCTTTCTACAGATCAAATTTCTGAGACTTTTTCTCCTGATGATATTACCCAGGATCCTGCTCTAGAATCTACAGAAGTGGGTACCACAAGGTCAGATGCCACAAAGTCTATTCCAGCTATGTCTGAAGCTGAATTCGAATCACTTGAGGCAACCTTAGTTGGCAAAACTTTAGATTCCAAAATAGAGAACGACAGTGAATCTGCCTCTGCAGTGCCCCACCACCCTCCATCATCAAATGTCTCTGATAAGCAAAAAATAGATCAGAAAGCTGAGAACTCAGATGCTAATGAAGCATCAAAACTGAGTCCATCTGAAACTTTGACTACCTCAGATGTACCGAAGTCGCCTTCATCAATCGATGTGGCTAGCGGTAAGCATATGCAATCAGAGGAAGAGGGATCAGCAGAAAAGGTACATCATGAACGAAAGTCAACATTGTATCCACTGTCCACAAAAAAATCTCAAGACTCGGCTCAGCCTAAGAAGGACCTGCTTGCAGAATCTGGGCCGGAAGAGACAAAACTTGATAAGGCAGTGCCAAATGAATCAGATTCTAAGAAAACTGAACGTGAACTGAAAGAAACTAAATCTGAAGAACCCGAAACCACGAAATCGGAGCTCAGTGAGTCAGGGTCTATTAAGGCTGAGTCCAATAAACCTGACCTTATTGAGTCTGAGGGCAATGCTCCTGCAGTTAACGCAACTGAGACCATCCCAAAGACCTCCAATGAGAATATATGTAATGAGGATGAGCCCAATAAAGCTGAATCTATTCATATTGGGCAAAAGTCTCATGAGCCTGACATCTTCGAGAATGAAACCACTCAAAGCGAGAACCAAAAACTTGATACGAACAAGCCTATTACCTGTGAATCTCAGACCGAAAAATCCGCACATAACGATTCAAATGATAGTGTTTCTCAGATTAGGAAATCTGAAGTTCAAGACTCGGAAATTGTTGGTTCTGATGTCAAGGAACTCAAGACTGAGAAGCCTGAGTTAAGCGAATCTGAGAACAGCACGTTAACCTCTCACAATTCTAAGATCAAGAAATCTGGTATTGGAAATCACGAGGACACTCTTAAATATTCAACACTCAATATTCCTGGTTTCGGGTCAACGGAAAAGGCCTCGTATATCGAAGAATCAGCTCCCACAGATCATGCTACAAAAGGCTCAGAGCACAAGCAATCTCACTCGACGGACGATTTACCGAACTCTAAAATCGAACTTGGTGAAGGCTCTGGAAGTGTGATTGATACTGATGCGAACCATGAGTGCGGAAATTCTTTAAACGAGAAAGCTTCTAAATCTGACACAACAGGAGGAGCTCAAAATTCCGATGATATTGATTCATCAAAGAAGGAAGACGTTTCATTGAAGCTTGGTGGCGACATAGATACTAACGTAACCCGGAAGGCTGCCCTTGAAACTACTGCAGAGGTTCAAGAAAAGGAAACTATCCCTAAGTCTTCAAGTTCAAAATCGCTTCAAGTAGATCCTGTGGAAATCAACACTAATGAACCTCCCAAATCTTCCGATAGCTCACCTCCGTTTGAAAAAGCCCTTGAATCCGATATCGAAAAGTCGAGATCGTCTAAACCGAATGAAAAAACTGCAGAGCCTAAAGATCCCTCCTCTATGTCGCAGAAGCAACCCGAAGAAGCATTGGCTGCGAAGGATGATTCGAATACCGTTTATCTCTATATGTCATTCGCTAGCGGAGTTCGTGGCACCATGTCTCGGTATAATAGGGCTGTAAGTATTCTTGAGTCCTATGACATAAAGTTTGTGCCAGTAGAAATTACCATGGATGAACGAGCCAAACGTCAATGGAAGTATAAGGGTGCCAATAAAAATAAGGTGCTGCCAGCGATTTTCCGTGATGATGATTTGAAATGTGACTATAATGAGCTGTTAGAGGCGAACGAGTATGAAGATGTAGAGGGCACGATCTTTGACGGTCTTTAGTCTTGGCATACTTATATAGGCGACTATATTTGAAATATCTATTTGAATCTACTAGTATAGATTCCATGAAATAGTTGCTTCGCAAAGCTAGCTTCTTATATTGCTTTTATCTTTGGATTTTTCTAATTTTTTTGCAAATCAAAGTCGGAGCTAAGAAAGTGCAGCATACAAGACTGATCGGAAACTGAGCTTCCACAAGGATGGCTTTTCAAGATCTATGGGCGCATTTTCTGCGGCCATAAGTTGCCTATCTTGGAAAGACCTGCCACATGGCAGCCCAAGGACACAATGATCGACAGTTGATTTAATACGAACGTACAATGATGCCGCAGTATTATTTGTGATATCGCATGGATAATTTACTATGCTGTGGCCCAAATATCTTCGGCGAAGAAGAACTATAGAAGTTTCCCACAACGTTGAACATAATAAGCCTACAGCTTTCGACTCTCCTGAATATTGGGGTAGTACCGAAGAGTATGAAATCCAGCAAATTCTTCAGCAAATAATATCAAGCTCGCTTGATTCAAGAGTTTGTAAACAGGTGCTTTCGCGACTCTATGAGTACCTTCAAACAGCATCCGATGGGTGGGTGGATCGGTTTTCAGTATGTCAAGGAACGCTCGTATTGACCAAACTCCTGACAGACATCAACTCCAGCCATAAATACATGCAGTTGCGTGATCATAGTGAGTATGCACCGGAGACCATGGAGCGTGAATTAGCCCTTGTAGACTGTTTGAGTATGCTATTCTCTCGTTCCACAGTTGCAAAGGAACTGGCAGTTGAGGATAGAAGTCAGTCTACAATACAGACTTTGTTGCGCAGTGCTATTTCTCCTAACGAGCGAACTAGGCAGGTTGCAAGTGCGACACTTCAGAGGCTGAAACGCCTCGAGAGTTCATCAAATGTTTTACACCTTCTTACCGTTTACCGGTCTCCTAGTAGCAATGAGTGGTTGAGATCCAACGAAGATGAATTAGATGAATTTAGCGAGAGTGTTACTGATGACGCAAATGATGAATTTCTGAAGACAAAAAGCAGCTGGTATCTTAACGACATGTCTGTATCAAATTCCGAATTTAGTGCTGCAGGGTTCTCAATTGAAGATTATTTTGCTCATAATTGATAGTTATCTACATTGTCATTAACAATTACAATTACAATTACAATTCTAATGTTTCATTTTATGTGTATTATATATACAATACTCACTGGTAAGATGCAGCACTAAGTACAGCAGTTTTGGAGTTAGGTTTAGGGCAATTTGAAATTTTCAACTATGTCCGACGTTGAATCTGATATTGAAGAAGCCGTTGGTGCTACGTCAGTATTGCTAGGCTATGCTGGGCGTGAAGCATCACTAGGAGACATTAGCATACAAGGGAATCATATTGGTGGGTCTCCTGTGTGGCTCTGTGGCCGAAGTCCCTCAAAAGAACTTGTTCAGTGCAAAGTATGTGATAAAGAACTTGATCTCTTGGCTCAATTGAGCTGCCCTTTACCGACAAAAGACTATGATCGAGTTTTGTATATTTTCTCATGTTCTGATCCAAATTGCCGCCGCAAAAAGGGCTCTGTTCGAGCCTTGCGTGGAATAATGTCAAATGATGAAGTTCGTGAGCGCATCAAGAAAGAAATTAACGACTCAAAGCCTGAAAATAACATCGGACCTTCACATGGTGATATTGGGGACCGAATTTTTATCAGTTCGGGTGCCTCTGCTTCGGAAAGTAACCCGTTTGCTAGTGCAAATCCTTTTAGTAGTGGTGCACCTACCCCTATGCCAGCTTCAGCTTCTACGGCTTCAAAGAAAACGAATAAAAAAGCGCGCTCGAAGCGGGATAATATAATCGTTCCGGGCAAATACGCCTGTAAGCTGGTAGAGGTTGAAGAAGAATTCATCGAGCCAGAAAATACGAAAGAATATTCAGACATGAAAATTGAGGAGGCCGAAGAAGGACAGGACGATGAGGCAGAAATCAAAGAAATCAAGGAAGTCGAAGCTAAGCAGGACCCTGTGTTTTCTAAGTTTGTCACCATGGTTGAACACAACCCCGAACAGATTTTAAGGTATGAGCGTGGGTTAACACCCCTGTTGTACAATGGCGATGATGGCATAGGTAAAGAACTAGCTGATATCGATACACGAGGCAAAGTCCTGGAAGTTCAGCTTATGCCGCATCTTATAACCGAGCTTGAGACTGAGGATATGCTTGTTGATGGAATGGAGTGGGGCACCATATTTGTTGCCACGGCAGCAGACGATACTCTTTCTGAGCTTGATGACGCCGGTGTCGGATATACTGAAGAGTATGTTGCTGTGCAATGGGAAGGTTGATACAAGCAATGCTTCTGATTATTAGTATCTACGGATATATATATGTATGTACACTGAATGCTCTATAAATAACAAACAAAACGTTTTATTGCGGATATCAAGACACTGACGCGACTTGGCTGTGTATTGAGTGTGATATAAGTATATCAGGAAGCTCAAATATATCGTGGCGTCTTGGTTTCCTCATAGCCTTCGATTATATCACCCTCCTCGAAGTTGCTCCAGCCCGCGAAGCCGACACCATATTCAGACCCCTTATGGGCCTCAGTTGTTTGATCCTTGCCGTGCTGGATAGACGACAGAGTTCCCTCATGCACAGTCTTTCCATTACGCTGTACCTGACATGGAAGCGACGTAGTGAATGTGCCCTTGTTAACCTTAATTCCAGCAATGGTCAGCTTCGCCTTCTTTTTTAATGTGATCGTAAAGACTGCACGAATCTCTGCAACACTCACAACCCTACGAGTGATAATAGGTGCCAATTGTGCCGAAAGTGTCGCACTAATATCCTCCATCGCCTTGTATATTACATCGTATCGCTTAATGATAACCTTTCTTTGTTCGGCCAAACGCTCAATAGGGCGCGCAATGTTTGTACTGAATGCCAAAATAGACGCGCCTGCTGCCTCAGCCCGAAACACATCCGACTCAGTCGGTGGGCCAACAGCGCTGTAGAGCACTGTTGCTTTAACTTCATCGTTACCAAGCTGCTCAACCGAGTCCTTTACTGCTTCTGCGGATCCAACGACGTCGGCCTTCACAATATAAGGAATCTGCTTTGGTCCGTTAGGACCCTCTTCCTCTTCTGTGGAAAGCCCTAAAGCCGCACGACGATCATGCTTCTCGCGCATTTCTGCTTCATGCTGTTGGGTCTGTTTATTTTCATTGATCACTTCAACCTGCTTTGCTTCTCTCGTAGCCTCCAGTGCCCGAAGACGATTTTCAGCAACTCGTTTTGCTTGAGCCTCGTCCTTGGCTTCAAGCACAATATCACCAGGCTCAGGCAGCTCCTTCCAACCTGATACGCGGACAGGTGTTCCAGGTAATGCCTCTTTAAGTGCCTTACCGAACTCATTGCTTAACTGCCGAACGCGGCACCAAGTGGTGCCAGCAACGACAACCTGTCGAGGCTTAAGTGTACCTTTCCGTACAATCATAGAAGCCGCATTACCAGAACCCTTTGCAACTGACGCTTCAACAATCACACCCTCGGTGCTGAATCCCTTGGATGGGCTGCGGACATCCTGTATTTCAATGAGGGCCTGCAAAGCCGCCTGCAGATCGGGAATTCCCTGACCAGTAACTGCACTTACTGGTATGCATTGGGTCTCACCGCCATAATCCTCGACATCAACACCGATTCTAGCAAGATCGGCTATAACGCGCTCGGGATTGGCATCAGGACGGTCGCTTTTTGTGAGCGCCACGACAAGAGGCACGCCGGCTGATTTCGCGTGCTTCAACGCTTCCTTAGTTTGCGGCATCACTGAGTCGTCAGAAGCAACAACAAGCATCACTATGTCTGTTAGATGGGCGCCACGCTGTCTGAGCTTTAAGAATGCTTCATGGCCTGGAGTATCCAAAAAACAGATGGGCTGTTCGCCCAGTTTGGTTAGAAAAGCACCAATATGCTGGGTGATGCCACCCTTTTCCCCATCCACAATGTGTGATTTGCGGAAATAGTCAAGAAGAGTGGTTTTTCCATGGTCAACATGACCCATAAGCGCTACCACCGGTGGCCTTGGAGGACAGCTGGCCAGATCTTTTGGTAATGGATGTGGATACAGATCCTCGCCATGATTCTGGGCGATCTGAGCTGAAATTCCAAGTTCATCAGCAATTAGACATGCATTTTCATCATCAACAATGTAATCCCAGTGGAAGTTCGAATAACCCAGATTTTTCATTGTGGCCTGAAGGTCCACAAATCGGACTTTGAACAGCGTAGCAAGGTTAGACACGGTAGCAAATTTTGGTACCTGGACTTTCAGCTGCTGTCTTTGCTGTGCAAAGTGCCTCGCATGGCTGGCTATTGGCCTCAGGCGGCTCAACGGCCTAAGTAGCGACCACATATAATGCTAGAACAGAAATGTCAGTTTTTATTTGCCCTTACCGCGACTCCAGCGCGAGGTCATCGTCGTGTAACGGTTGTTGGAATCGCCATTAATATAGCTATTAAGCTTTCTACGCTATATACTTTAGCATCTATAATTGATACTGACTCTTCAATCGCTTCCATAAAGTGAAGCAATTTTTTTTTACTTACAAGTGCACGGAAGTATTGTTTGGTCTATGTTTATGACAGGAGTCTCAAACGAGAGTCTTACATTATAGGTTTTCTTTTATTTAGGAGAACTCCCATTGGAGTAGTCACTAGTGGCAACCACCATGAACAAATCTCATAAACATAGAAATAGCGTCAAAAATGGGGTTTTGTCAAGCCACTCAGTACGAACTAGCAAGAACAATAGAAAGTAGCTTTCTCGGACTATTGACTTATTATTTGATTAGTGCGCGTATATTTAACTTCACTTGAGCCACTGCTTTGACTATTATACAAATAAATAACCTTGTGCAAACTAGATGTGTTCTACAGGTTTGGATCAGACCAAGATCGTAATCAATTCACATAGCTATTTTTACAATATGATAGCAGTGCATTTAGCTTGAGGACTTGTCATAGTCATGCGCTTGCAGCTAGATTATACTTAGCCGTGCCGTCATCACACGGCATTATTACGAGAAGAGATAACCAAGCACCACGTTTACGCGCTATCTATAAGTCTCAGGGTCAGGGATAAGCACAGATCGCGTGTTTCGGCTCAATTGCCGTTGTTGTTCTGTTCAGGATACCTAGATCAATAAGTACTTACTCTAACGATCGAACAACCACTCATGGTTCCATTAACGATTGGAAGGATCTTAAATGCTTCCAATTGGCTGTTGAAGTCGGTACATGTGCCAAAGATTAATTAGTCTCAATTATTCGGCTCACTCACTACTATACGTCAGGGTTTGGGTTATGACATGGGGTTCGACTCGCAGAGAAATGCGTTCGACATATATTTACCAGGTTTCATGATCGCATCTAAAAGAGGTTCAAACCCTTTAAAGAGCTGGTGCGTTCTAGCCTAAGTATACGGACTCATAGCTTTTCTGGCTCACAGGCGCTCACGTAGTAGGTATCAGTCACCACATATCAGTCACCACAAGCTAAGTTGCAGGAGATCATTTTCTATAAAATACATAGTATGAACAGGGTACTAGTGAAAAGTGAGCAAATAATGCGTTCATTATGCTATGTTTACCATGTGATTATTGATTATCTTCTCTGCTTTATTGCATGTAATGCATAGTAAATACAGTTTACTCTGGTTACTGTTTGCAAGGCTTTCAACTTCTTTGAAATGGTAAACTCTAACTATAACCCGCTATTGATCACGTTGAAATGGCGAGAACTACCTATTTTTTTTTAATAAATGGGACACAAGCTACCTGGGACTCCGAGGACGATTGTTAAGGCCTATTTACCCCGTGCGTAGAAAGGGCCAGGGTTTATATTGCGCCACAGCCTATATGGCTAAAGCTCACTTAGATACCCCCAATTCCATCGTACGAACTCCTCGCCTAGCGCACACCCATTGAGAGAAATGCCGAAGAGAATTGAGTCACAACGGCCATTAGCACGAAGCTCGCATGCTGAAATATACGCGCCGGATCCAGAAGCACTTTTCCAGGCCATCAACAGCATAACAAGCACCCAAGACATGGTAAATTTAGTAGCTGATATGAGCGAGGCCAAAGCACTATGGCAGAAATACCAAATGCAAAATGAGAATGCTTTGCCAGGGACAGATGCGCCGCAATTGAAACCTCCACAATCAAGACCATGAGGGAATCCCAGAATTTGTTATGACTTGAGTATTTATCTATTGAATTTGTTTTACTAAAATTATCTTTATTCTGCGTTGCATAAAAAGACAGAGTAGTTTTTGTGACCGTATCGGCACATTTGTGCTAAGCACTGAGAGAGATTTTTATTTATGTCTTTACCTCTTCAATAGCCGCTTCGTAACCAAGATCCTTCTCCTTCTTCTCGGCATTATAGAGGCTATAAAACAAACCCTTTGATTCTAGGAGTCTTTGAGGTGTGTCGAACTCCTTGATCTCACCAGCGTCAAGCACAATAATGCGGTCAGAGTCCATGATGGTGTTCAGCCGGTGTGCAATCGTGATTATTGTTCGATCCTTGAAGTGCTTACGGATAGTCTCTTGCACAATCTTATCGGTCTCGACATCGACAGACGCGGTTGCCTCATCAAGGATAAGTACATGGGCTTTATGAATGAGTGCACGTCCCAAACATACAAGCTGAGCCTGTCCACGGCTCAAGTTGTCACCACCATCAGTCAGAACGGTTTCAAGTCCACTGCCCAGCTGCTGGAAGTGGTTCTTGAGGTGACAAAGATCTAAGACTTCCCACAAGCGCGCATCATCCACAGTAATCAGGGGGTCCAGGTTCTCACGTAGCGTACCGTCAAATATTTGAGCATCCTGAGGGATAATCGAGAGACGGGACCGAAGATCAAACAACCCTAGTTCTGATGTATTAACATTGTCGATTTCAACGAACCCCTTCCGAGGCTCTAATATCCGGAAAATAGACATCGTGAGCGTGCTCTTTCCACTTCCTGTCCGGCCCACAATACCCACCTTCTCAGCCTTGTTAAGATTGAAAGTAAGATTCTTGAGAACATCAGGTCCATCCTCCTTGTAACGAGCGCTCAGCTCCTTGAAAGACAGCTCACCCTTGTCAGGCCACGAGCCTTCGGGCTCAGTTTCAGGAATGCGAGCGGCGGCCTCGCCACTAATATCAATGTACTCAAGAATACGTTCTAACGCAACGCCGCTAACCTCAATCTGGGCCAAGAAACTCAAGATCTGTTGAACCATAACACCTGTGCGCGACGCAAAGTGAAGAACGACTGCGGCGTGGCCCACCGATATGGTCGAATTGTTCACCAGGATCGCAACTGATATCGCTGTTGTCAGTTGAAGAAGGGAGGTCATTCCCCGGATCCGGAAAGTAAGCCAACGCTGCAAGTTAACCTTCATGAAAGTAGCATCAATCCAGTAGTCAACGCGACCATCAAAAACTTCAATGAATTGCGTAGTGCGGTCAAAAGTACGCACAATTGATTGACCCTTCAAGCTCTCCTCAATATGAGACAGAATAGGAGAGTTTGTGGCCGACGACATCCGAGACACCTTGCGAGACGTGGGAACATAAATTTTACGATAATTGTTTCCTACCCAGATTAGTGGCGTAACAACCAAGATCACGATAGGTGAGCCAGAAACAACGATCAGGATATTCATGATAGCATTCATGATTGAACGCACCGTATAGTACATCATGCTGGGAAGGTTTTGATCAAGGGAAGAAATATCACCAGTGAACCGGTTAATAAGACGACCGAGCGGAGTAGTGTCAAAAAATGACATTGGAGCATGCATAGTATTCCAAACCATCTGGTCATGTAAGGCCCTGGAAGCATTGATGGCTATAACGATATTGGACCATATCTGGCTCATTGCAAGCACCACAGCCGAGATAAGTATCCAAGTCAAGTATCCCGTCAAGTAAAATCGGGCGTCAAATAGAGTGCTGAAGTTGTGGTTGGACATTGCTCCGAGATATACGTTCAGGGCGTTCAGGATCACGACCGAGACAGCCATGATTCCAAGTCCTACCCAGCCATACCAAGGGTTTATTGCAGAGAAGTAGCGCGTGAAAATCCAGAGAGATACGGCTTCCTTCTCTTCCTCTTCCTCATCGTCACCCGCATCCCGATGATCGGTTCCTGGTTCCACCATGCTCGTAGCTTCAGGCGTAAGGTAGAGGTTCGGAGAGCTCGACTCACGACTAATCACACCAGCGCGACGATCCTCGATATGCTCCGCCTCTGTTTCCAGGTCTGCTGCGTGTCCAAATTCCTTAATCAGATTGTAAATAGCACTGCTTTCGCGCTTCGTGATGACATCCTTGAACGTGTCGCATTCAGACACCTGCTTGTCCTGTAATCCTACAATTAGTGATGCGTGTGACAAAACCTTCACGTTGTTCGTAGCTAAAATAATTGTGCGATTGGCTAGGATGCCATCTTTGCTGAAAAGTTTAGCCACAAGTTTTGCGCTCACATGCTCGTCTACGGCGGAAAGGACATCGTCAAAGAGATATACATTGGATTTCGAATATACAGCGCGGGCTAAGGCAACTCGAGCTTTTTGGCCACCACTGAGCGAAATCCCGCGCTCTCCTACATTGGTATCGTCTCCCTGTGGAAGCTGCTTTATGTCCGCAGGTAACTCGCATGCGTCAAGCACTCGCTCATACCATTCCTTGTCTAGTTTCTGACCATACAAAATGTTGTCCTTTAGAGATCGGTTCTGTAGCCAGGCTTCTTGCGTGCAGTAAGCAAGACTACCGTTAATGTTGATGCTACCACCAATTATGGCGAGCTCACCAGCTAGGGCCTTCAGTAAGGCTGTTTTTCCAGCACCAACGCGTCCAGTAATACAAACAAGATCACCACGTTTCGCTTCAAACTTCACATTCTTAAGAGCAATCTTCTCCTCGTTTGTATCGCCATTCCACGAAACTGTAGCGTCTTGGATGTCAAGTGCGTTTTCATCGTAACCATGCGCGGGTTCTGCTCGACGATAATAGTTCGCATAGTCCTGCGATGGGCTAATCAGCATGTCATTAAGACGATTCTGCGATGTGATAGCGCGTGATAGCGTCGTGATGGCGAACGGGAGCATCATGAAGGGTGACGTCGCGTACTGCAACAGCATGAGCGTTGGGAACATGACCGCAGGGGAAAGTTCACCCTGGCGCAGCCAAAGGTAGACCACGAAGACCGCCGCAGCAATCAGGTCACTGAGCATGTTCCAGGTCATTCCAATTCCCATACCCAAAAGACTGAATTTGCGCATTATAACCAGCTCTTTTGTGTCGCGCACATGCTTGATGCGCTCATAAAAAGGTTTTTCCCATGCATAGAGCTTCAGCGACTTGATATTACGGAAGGCGTTTGTCGTAAGCTTGTTTCTACTATCCTTAGCCTTCATAAGTTCGGGAATGATTGAACCAATAACCGACGATAACCACGCCGTTAGAGGTATACTCACAACATAGAATCCTGCTGCTGCAAACATAGATGGACCAATAAAGCGCCAGAGCTGATATGTTGACACAATAATAGCCAGAGGGGCGCTGACAAGGTTAGGAATCACCGAAGCGACGCCATCAAGCTGATCCGTATCGACGTTGATAAGGTTCATGACTTTAGCACTATCATACTCCTCGCGCGCCTTGGGGCCAAGTTGAAGAGCCTTGCGATAAATGACCGAAACAAGCGAAGTACGCGTGATAACATACATATGACCTGACAGGAGGTATACCATGTTTTCCAGAGCAGTCGTGATCACCGGGAAGATGCCTAGTAAGATGGCAAAATAGATACTTGTGAAAATCGGGGAAGATTCCTCAGATAGTTTCGTGAGCGAGCTCAAGAATAGTCCCAGGATTGAAGGCACTACGTAGGTGCTGACTTCGTTCAAAGTGTCCAAAACAATAAGGAGCGACAAAGGAGAGCGAATGAGTAACAAGACGCTCCGCAGCACTCGCCACCGGGCATCGATGGGGAATGAGTCTAGGGCGGTTTGGAACTGAGAATAGCAGTTTACCGCACTCAACCCAGTGGGCACCTTAGGCAGATCCTCGCGCGTAATTCTTTCTGACGCACCCTTTGTAAGGAGCGAGTTCGCATATGACAAAGTAATCTTTTGGAAAATAGTCGCATCGTCGAATGCTACGGCACCTTGATAGCCCCTGGATGGGTTATACAACTCGAGTACAAATGTGGTAATAGACAAGAGTGAGGTAAGAATAAAGGACCACGACGAAGTATAACCATGCCTTAGGATAGAATCGGCTGTGAGGCTAAGATATACACCAATCATTCCCACCCAGTAAAGAAGAATCTCGGGGCTGCATACAGTTACACGACCGTCTTGAACATGGTGCAACACAGCAACGAAACCACCGGTGACAATAAGAAACCACTCGATTGGATTTGGGGTAATTTCGGCCAGCCAAAGCGATGTCAGAAATAGGAACGGGGTTAATGTCGCGGCGATTTTGGCGAGCTGGCCAAAAGCAGTGAGCTCACCCTTTTCATGACGCCTCAAATCAAAGATACGGTAGATTACAGGGCCCACAAAGAGAACAGACACAATAGCTCCCGCAATCAACGCGAGGCAGTACGACACAAACTCAGTATCCGGGTTGAAATAGTTGAAACCTTCACTATCAAAGCATTTAAGGTCGCCTAGCAGCGCAGACGATAACGCCATGAAAGGTTCGGCCTGAGCAGCCTGCACAGCAAATCCCGGCCAGGCAGTCGTCTGATCTAGCCATCCTGCGTCGCGCATTGGCTGATTTTACTGAACTGGTTGAATTGGAGGCTCAAGCTTGTCAAAAAAGATTATGACACCTAGAAGGCCGATCATATAAACTCTCCAGCCCTACCCTACCCTATGCCTTATCTATAGAGCCGCAAAGCGCGTGTGTATTATGGCCAGCTAAATAGAGATATACTTGCGTGAGATATGTGTTATGTATTTGATTGGGGTATAAGGGTAGTTTCAGAGCGACACACTGTTCAACAGAGCGTCCTATTTCGAGCTGCTTTCCCACGTCTTGCAATATAGCTTACGCTAGGTGATTTCATAGCATACGCCAACATCCAATACAGCTACACAGCGACTTTTGGAAAGCTACCAGCGAAACTTGTTCTGAGCTAAGACATTATAATTAATCAAATAAGCATTCATTATAAGACCATTAATTTCTCAAAAAAAAAAAAAAAAAAGACCAGAACTTCTTTGGGATCGAGTAGTTTATGAGCATGCAGTGTCAAACGGCATTACCCTTGCCTTCAACTAGTCCAAATATGACGCAAGGTCAGTGATTATCCCATAATGATAAAAAATGCTCATATTTTTTAGTAGGAATTCCAAACTGAGTCGAAACTCCCGAGGATAGTAGAACTATAGACCCATATCACCAACAACAAAATCCTACCCACGGCTTAACAACGCATGCGAGAAAGACATTAATTGACAAGGAATCTTTATGGATATGCATCAATAAATGATTAATTAGCTAACATTAACGTGATTTGCAGAGTTTATAACCATTCACACTAGTAGATAATGTACCCATCAATTATATGACCGGTGACATAGTACGTCTTTTGATAACTGATCTTGTATATACACAGACGCGCAAAACTTAATAAGTTAGGCACTCTGGCCGAGCGGTCTAAGGCGCCAGCTTCAGGTTTCTACTAGAAATTGCTGGTCTCTACGGGGGCGTGGGTTCGAATCCCACGGGTGTCACACTTACTCATTTCGCTGAATCTTTTTATAATTTTGATATATTTTCTTAGTTTTTCACATGAAATGAAATGCACAAATCACACACACACAGTGCCCGTCGATGGAAACTAGCTGAAATTTAGATGGATAACGAATGCACAGTAAACTCTTTGCTGAGTCTCACAAGAACAGACTTTTTCTTACCGCAGAACACTTTAGCTCGGCCTGTATTGGGATTCACGCTTTTTAAACCGTACCTAGCCCTTTACTTAAACAATGATGGTTTTCAGTAATTATTATTACAATGGGCTCAGGCTATTATATTAAGCGCCTGAATCTAACCTTCCAGGCACAAGCAGCAGCAGCAGCAGCAGCAGCAACAGCATAATCTTACAACGTGAATAAGCAATACAAAATTACCAGCTGCTTGTCCAATTCATAGCTAGCTCACAGCTATATTGCTATTAACATCGAATTTGCACATCGCCGGTCTGAAATCGGCATCCATTATTTCACAATCTGTGAAACACAGTACAAAGGATAACTAAGTTTTCTATTTTTTGTACTAAAAATTCACGCAGGATATGGGCGCATCATGCAGGGTAAGATTGTGCGCTATACATACCATGGACGATCATCGATAACCGGCACATATCACTAATTAAAGAGTCTAAATGAACACTTTTAGTTAAATAAGAGACCTATGACTATGTTAAGGTTCTTAAGTTCTTTTGTATTTTAAATCCTCTACTACCAAAGACTGTTATGCGCTTTGTATTTTTTGTTTTGGTCAAGAAGTTAGACAGCTACTGGGTAATTTTGATTCAAGGTGCTTGGCTCAGCACTAGACATTGCTGGCTCAAAAGTTTCATCCTCCAGGTAATTATAAACAATATCCTCCCACTGATTACGACGCTTATAAGCCGCAAAGTCGTCGGGCCAGGCACGAACCGTTTGTGCTAGCGCTGGGCCAAGTCCTTCGGCCTTGATGTCTGATAGAGGATACATGTAGGTGCGGATGGTGAACACAATGAAGTTAGACTTAGGGAGCCGGAATAGCTGTTGTCGTTCAAGGCGCATAAATGCGTCATGCGTGAAGTCTATGGGGCCTTCGGGCGCGCTTCCCAAGGGATTTGCTGAGCTCTGAGGCTTAAATACCTCGTGGTGCTTCGAGAACTGCACTTTGAAGGTCGAGCGTTGCACAATCGAGCCAGGAGCCATTTTACGAAAGTAGCGGTTCATGCTTAACTTGAGTTTCTCCTGGTAATTCGGCACAGGCCCGTGCAATTGGGTGAGCGGCATACCTAGACGCGAGCGCCAAAGGAAACCTGTGGCTGCGATACCAGTACAAGCCCGCAGACGGTACTCTTCTACACTTGGATCAAAGCCCATTAGCAAAAAGTCCTCTTCAGTATTCTCGGCCAGAATACGGAACAAGTCCCGGCTAGAGGCACCAGCCAGCTTTGCCTGCGCAGCCGTGAGCGGCATCTCTTGACCAAGAATTTTGTTATGCAGCACGTCATCTGTCTTCTTTTCACTACAATGCGAACGCCCAATTACGAAATACATGGGATATCGTGCAGCAAGAAAACTGGTGACATGATCGTACAATTCTTCAACGGCGAAAGCAGCTGGTTTGTCTGATTCATCTATAACCCCCATGGCGTCAGCATAGGGTCCACTGAAAACATCACGATGGTGGTCAGTCCAGTCCTTGTACGTGTTTTCGAGCAACAACCAGTCGTCATGCTCAGGACGGGAAATACCCATAGTAAGATTATATTTCTGCTTGAAGGGGCGAAACTTGCAGGGCTCAGTTTGCTCCCATCGGAAAGTATCGGGCGCGGGATTAATCTCGATGCCCTGGTCGGCAAATGGTCCCTTCAGAATTCGCTGACGATTGCGCACGCGGAAATATGAGCGCAGGTAGATGCTGACAATAACGAGTCCGCAGACCAAAGCCGCAAATATGTATGCGGTAAAAGGAAAAATGCTGTAAATCATGTATGCAGCAATAGCAAGTAAAGAGCTAGGAGCGGAAATAATACTAATCCCAAAACACAGCAACCGTATACTCTGTACCGGAACTTCTGCTGACAAGCGACCTGGCAATCCGGAGATTAGAGGGCGGCTACACAGACACGGGCGTTAGCAGCGCTGGTTATCAATGTTGCTCTCCACCTAATGATGACGCCAAGAGCTGTCTACACTAGCTTGTGGCTATCTAGACATCAAACCCTAATATCGATGAGATAACGGTGCGGCTTAGAAATACGACTACAGCGGCTATGAGCCATCGGACTAGCGGCTATGACTCCCTATCTAAGGCGCGCGGCTTTTCGAGGCACGGCATCATGTATTGCCAGCCCGGAAATTACAGCACCGGAGAATGTCAATATTTTATTCGTTTAGTGTTGTGGCTGAAATCCCCGAGGATCGTCGTTCTTGATTTTGAGTGACCCCCGGTAACCAGGCTGTGCTATCCTGCTTACGGGTTCTTGACTGCCCGGTACTCAGTACTTGCAGCCTTGATCTGTAGTCAGTTGGGAGGTCATACGCGACTCATCCCAAGGTACCACTGAGCCTCAGGGAACCACTTTTCACGTGCAGATTCAATTTCCGCTGTGAAACACACGTATTATGGACATATGTACGTCGTCTTAAGTTCCTCGCCCTGAAAGCCCGCGTCAATTATTTGTCAAAAGCCGGTCATGTGATTTCTTACTCCAGACAGTGTGTTGCACAACAGTTGAACAGGCAAAGTTGCGAGCTCAGTCCCACCTTATAGTGTTGCAACTCCCAATTTTACCGGAACTACTAGGCCAATTAGTATCTTGTAGACTAAACTAATACTTTGCTTACTTCGATTCTTCAGCGGGCTATGACAAGTACCTTGCGACGATAATTGCCGACACACCTGGGTAAGGCCTGAAGCACATCTGGTACCCAAAAGACCTTACCCGAGGAAACGACCTCATCATCCACAATTGATCCGAAGCAGTACCTGCCAAAAAAGCACATACAAAAAGGGGCGGGACGGGATTTTTTTTCGAAACGCAAGGTCTCCCACACTAGTACTAACATTTTGCTTGATCACGAGAATATTGGCTCCCGTTATTCATCGTGCAGAAGGCTAGAAGACAGCTTATCTCTGACTCCGGTTAGTACTAGTTCATAGAAATTTGCCGGTATAATAGGACAACTTGAAATCCTACTCATAACCAGAAATTTCACACCAGCCTTTGGCTTTGCAAACAGATGTCGAAAGACACAGATCCGCAAAAAATGGAACCAAAACCTGAGAACAGAGGTTTGGAAGTCGCGCGCGTGCAGAGCAGGCGCCAACAACAATTCGACTCGGATGCCAAAATCTCAATGTCGCAAGCAGACCAGGAGGAATCATTGGAACATGAATACCCAGGGCTATTGGTTACAATTTCCCAGGGTGACCCAGAGCATCCTCTTAACTGGCCCACACTAAAGAAGGTTTTGCACACCTGTGCGTTTGGCCTCACAACATTCTGTGCTCAGTTTGGTGCCTCAGTGATAAGCCCTGCTGCAGAACAAATCGCAAATCACTATCACGTAGGAGTCGAAGTGGCGACGCTTGCGTTCAGTGCGTACATCATGGGGAACATGATTGGACCAATCATTTTTGCTCCGTTGAGCGAGGTTGCTGGCCGCAAAGTCGGAGTCCTTGGGCCATGCTTCATTGCCGGGCTGCTAATGTGTTTCACTGCAAATGTCTCGAGTGTGGCTGCTCTAGTTGTTCTCCGGTTCCTTGCCGGTATTTTCGCTGCAGCACCGATTGTCAGCAGTGGAGGTGCCATGGCCGACATGTGGCGCGCCAACCACCGCGCAGCTGCTATGGTTTTGTATGCCTGTAATGTCATCGGCGGCAGTTCCAGCGCCCCGGCCATTGGTGCCTTACTCACCAATACTGGCAGTTACGGCTGGCGTTGGACCCTTTGGACAGGAGGCCTGCTGCAGATAGTGGTTCCTACACTTAATATGATCCTTCTGTCAGAAACTTATGTGCCGAGTCTGGAGAAGTCTCTGGCTCGTGATCTCAGGCTCGACACGGGTGTCTGGGCCTTACACTCGCGACTCGACATGTGGAAGCTATCTTTTGAGGAGTTTGTTCGGGTGCACTGCTTGCGACCTATTCTCATGCTGGCCACTCCAATCATGTTCTTGATGGTATTGTTCTCGTCCTTCGTATATGGCATTCTGTTTTTAGCCATAGAGACCGTCGGCGAGAGCTTCCAGACCGTACATCATTTTTCGTTTGCCGCGTCGTTCTGCCCGCTCTTTGCCTTGTTCGTTGGCTTCATCTTGGGCGGTGCTTTGAATGTCTGGAACTCCGAACGCTACGCTCGGGTGGCCAAGGAGAACGATGGTTATGCTTCTCCAGAGGAGCGTTTACCAGCTATGATGTTTTTTGGCTGGTTTACAGCCTGTGGATTGTTCTTGTATGGCTGGACTATGAAGACTTGGATCCACTGGATTGTGCCCTGCATTGGTCTAGGATTCATGGGTGCTGGTTTGGCCATTGTGTTCCAAGGCTGCCTGGTGTATCAAGTTGATGCCTACACTAAGTATGCCGCTAGTGCCATTGCGGCGAACACAATGGTACGCAGCATTTTCGGCGGTGTTTTCCCTCTCTTTGCGCGACAAATGTTTTCCAAAATGGGTATTCACTGGGCAAGTAGTTTGCTCGGATTTGTTGCTCTGGCTTTATGGCCAATGTCTTGGCTATTCTTTTTCTTTGGTGCTCAGATCAGAAGTTATGGCCGATTCGATAAGGTCCTTCGTTGATTGCGATTATTTACTTGATTTCTGGTTTGTTTTTGGCAGGCCAGTCACAAAAATTTTGACTCAATAAAGACTTTCTGCTTATTCTTATTCTTATTCTTGTTCTTATGAATTGAATTGAATTGAATTCCTGATTCTTTTTTATTTTATTTTTTTGGTGCTTCTGTCTTCTTCTCGTACATCACCATCCAACAATTTCCTCCTCTATAGATCTATATAAGTTCAATTTCTGGCAGATTATAATATATTCATAATGCGCGACAATATAAATAAACTTAACAAGACAAATTACTGAGAAACAGAGCGGTAAAGCTGCATATGGTAGTCAGACTACACACAGATCCGGGTAAGGAAGCCGTTAAGGTCGATGTTCTTCGATCATTTTGAAACATATATAAACAGGAATCGGGATGAGATCCCTACAAGATCATGAATAATCTACATGTTCTTTTCTCTTTTTTTCTTCCTTTCTTATCCTTTTTTTTTTTTTTTTTTAAATCCTTATGGTGTCTAACAAAATACTACAAAATGATGGGGAAAGTCCTAACAAATTAAGACGTGGGGTACATACGGGGCGTAAAAGGCGTGGGGTATATGACGTGGTGGCGTAAACCATTGCCGTTAATTTCTTAATTAGTAGTCGTACAACAACTAATAATTCTGTTTTTAGCCGTATGGCCCGCTATCGTCCTTACCCTAATCAACAGTGACAACAACAAACAGTGAGTAGCGGAGCCAAATGGTTGGACTGATCTTTGATAGTAGTCATGTTTAATGACCATTCTTTAGGAGAACAGACGGTGGAATCTGAGGAACCGGAGTACCTTGAGCCTGAATTTTTAAATGAAGATGAAGATGTGGTGAAGCGCGTGGAAACAAGCGCGACGGATCGCCAATACAACCTCTGGCTGAGTCGCTTATCAGCCAGAGGTATTATGTCGGACAAGCCAGACGGACTTGTCAAGCTTGGTGAAGATGATCCTCGCAGGCCTGTTAACTGGAGCACGCGCAAAAAGCTGGCACACACCATGGCGTTTGGGTTTACCACTCTAACTGCCCAATTCAGCGCATCGGTGCTATCTCCTGGCATCCCGCAGATTGCATCCGAATTCCATGTTGGTACCGAAGTGGGTGTTTTGGCATTTAGTATTTACGTATTGGGCAACATGGTGGGGCCGGCCATTTTTGCTCCATTGAGTGAGCTCTATGGGCGTAAGATCGGTGTTTTTGTACCCTGCTTTATATGTGGGATAGTCTTGATCATTTGTGCGAATGTGACCAGCATTGCTGCACTCACGGTGTTCCGATTTATAGCCGGAGTGTTTGGTGCAGCACCAGTTGTGAGTAGTGGTGGTGCCATGGCAGACCTGTGGCGTGCAAACCAGCGTGCAGCGGCCATCGTGCTTTATGCGGTAAATATTGTTGCTGGAGCAGCGGCAGCACCCGTTCTTGGTGCGTTACTGGTTATTACCGGCCCTTACGGATGGAGATGGTGCTGCTGGCTGGGTGGATTGTTATGTATGTTTGTGCCGTTCATCAATCTAATTTTTCTGAGTGAAACGTTCTGGCCGGTTGTTGAGCAGCGTGCAGTGCGGAAATATAAACTTGAGACTGGCTACTGGGCGCTTCATGTCGATCAGGACAAGTGGAACATGACCCTGAGTGAATTCGTGAAAGTACATTTTGCTCGGCCTTTGTATATGTTACGAACGCCGATTGTGTTTTTGATGGTTATGTATGCATCATTCATGTATGGTCTTTTGTTTCTCATCATTACTAGTGTGGGTACCGAGTTCCAAGCCGTACATCACTTTTCTTATGTCGCATCATATGTACCGCTTTTTGCCATGTTCTCCGGATACCTTGTTGGCGGGAGTCTGAATATTTTATCTTCACGAAGATACGCACAGATCGCAGCGCGTATAAATGGCCGCCCTGAGCCTGAAGAGCGTCTCATGGCCATGATGCTGTTTGCTTGGTTTATGCCATGCGGGATGTTTCTTTACGGATGGACGATGAAACCGTGGATCCACTGGTTTCTGCCGTGCTTGGGCCTGGGGTTTGTTGGTGCTGGCATCTCGGTGGTGTTCCAAGGCTGCCTTGTGTATCTGACTGATGTATACACGAAATATGCTGCAAGCGCAATTGCATCAAACACTATCGTGCGTAGCATTTTTGGCGGCGTTTTTCCATTGTTTACGGCACAGATGTATCGAGGATTGAATGTGCATTGGGCATCATCACTGCTGGGATTTGTAGGATTAGTTATGTGTCCAGTGCCATGGGTGTTCTATATATTCGGCAAACGGATTCGGAAACATGATCCGTTTCAGCATATTTTGTCGATGTAGTAGTTGTACTATTTATTGCCGGACTTGTGTGATAACGACAACGGCAGACATTGGAGGTCGCAGATCAAGGGCAAGGGCAATGGGCAGTGTCAATGACCTAACCCTATCATGACCAGTGTGAAAAAAAGGCAAACAACGTTGGTGTGTGTGCGCGTGCGTGTGTGTGTGTGTGCGTGTGTGTATATACAACAGACGAAGGTTGATTTTGTGAGCAGCCTAAGTCTTGGCGCATTTGAATAGCCATGGCTTCCAATCGCGATGACTCCTTAGATGGAATTTTTGACGACGTGAAGGAGGCTATTGGCCCGCTTGAAGATCTGGAGCACGACGTGGGTTCCAAGCGCGAAACTAAGTCTAAGACTGGGGCTGAGACTGGGTCTGCCGCCGCCAAAACTAGCTCTGCGGCGCCAAGACCAAGCGTAGATGTAACCACTTTTCCTACGGAAATGAACTGTTCACAAGTGTTTGATCAGTTGCTCAAATGTTACTCACTCGGCGGACAGATTCGAAACTACTACCGTTATGGCGAGATGAGCTATTGCCAAGAGAAGCGCAAGCAGCTCAAATTCTGTCTCAGCACGCGTCTAGTTAGTGAAGAAGAACGCAAGGAACGGGTTAAGAAATGGTATATGACAGCATTGGCAGAACAACAGAGCCATGGCCAGAGCAGCGAGGCGGTCTGGCCGAGCCGGGCTGTACCACTGCGACGCCCCTTCCGTGAAGATAGTGAACAGTTTTTAAATGACCGTTCGAACTAGATTGAATTAGTAGTGTCCTAGTGTGCCCGTAAACGGATGGTCTCTATATGACGATGACACTGCTGTGTAAATGAATTATCAATACCGTAACTACTACTACCGTAAGCATGAAGCAATATACAGTGTGGAGTCCCTCGTACGTATGATTATCAAGTATTTAGCACCAGTGATTAGCACACCTTGCCTACACTTGTTCTGTATGTCAGAACCCGTGCTCAATGTTGATATGTCTTGCTCTTGTACGCTACTCTTGTACGCTACTCTTGTACGTTACTATTACATGTTACTATTATATGTCACAATTATATACTACTATTGCTTATTGCTTTCTATAGCCGTGGAATGATGACCATCCAGTATAATCCGGAATACCAGTAGTGAAAGCTAAATACAATAATATTATTGTGGATATCTTTAGTAGTGTAAGTATGGCACTGTAATTCTTATAGAGAGGATGATGATTCATGAATGCAGTCAGCTCACGCGCTTAACGGACGCTGCAGTACAAGCAGTGGTAGTGTAGCCCCCGTTCAACAGGAATGTATAATTTCAATAGTTGCATAGTCGCATGATTTTTTTTTTCTTTTTACATAAATGCATAAGTAACCTAACGCAAATTTAAAAAAAAAGACCTTCTCCAATGGTTAAGGTAGATGAAGATCCTTTTTTTTTTTAATTTTTTTTTTCGCCACACTCGTGCTAACACGGCTCGGCCGATTCATGCATATGCATTATTAGCCCTAGCCTACTTTCTAGATTAGCTCCGATTCGAGCGGAGTGTGGCGCCGAAGCATATTACAACTTAGGATATCTGAATTAATATGCAACACTGCACAATTACAGCCCGAAAGTAGTAACTAGGAGGCAGGAGTGACGTCGGAGTTTTTTTACATGCAGCCTGCTAGGACTTGTAGCTTATCGCGCTCATATGTTGCATACACTATAATCATCTGATCTCGGGGCGATAGATAACTTGCTGCTGAATAGAATAGGTAGAACCTTAGTCCAACATTGTAAAAAGAGGCTGCTGCGTATTTGTGGGACCTGTTTACCACCGGGTTGTTATTACCGGAATGACCGGCGACCCGTAGCGCTCGCAAAAACCCATTTATCAGACGCGGATGATTAGCAGCAAGATGACGTATGAGCTTAACCTATGTATCCAGCTTATTCATGCGCGAGAAGCCCAGTCATAGAGCCGTGGGGGAAAAAGAACTGGTCACAGGGCCTGCAGTGCATTAAAGAAAGGTAGCCTTTTTTTGAATCCCACGACTTTTTTTTTGTTCTTCCCGAAAGACTCATAACGGCTCCCCGCAGCCGGATGGTGAATAGTTTGTCGCCCCATCAACCCTCATCTGGCACGATGTTCAAACTTACGATACTTGGGGATGGCGGTGTGGGCAAGACGGCTCTAGTGATCCAACTGTGTCTGAATCGGTTTGTGGAGACATACGATCCGACAATCGAGGACTCATACCGCAAGCGCATATTGCTGGATGGCCAGGCAACGACACTAGAAATCCTGGACACTGCTGGCCAGGAAGATTATGCGGCACTGCGGGAACAGTGGATCCGCGATGGCGAAGGCTTTTTATTGATATATTCAATCACAGACCGCAGCTCTTTCGAGCGCACTAAGAACTACTACGAGCAGCTGATAAGAGTGAAGGAGGGGGAGTCCTTTGGGCTCGTGCTTGTGGGCAACAAATGCGACGAAGAGGACTACCGAGAAGTAGGACCACTTGAAGGTGAGCGGCTGGCCCAGAGCTGGGATGTGCCGTTTTTCGAGACATCAGCGAGGTTCGACATTAACATAGACCACTCTTTCATACAGGCAGCAAGACTCACGCGAAATACGCACGACGACGAAAGCCCACCTAGCTCGCGTAGCAGCTTTGATCGCGGAGAACAGCAGCGCCAGGGCTCCTACAGCTCAACACAATCGGATTATTCGAATACCAATAGCACAGTACTCGAAGGGTACGGCGAACCTTCGGGTCTACCATCAGGGGGACTATTACATCCTTTTTCACAAAATGGTAAACCGCCATTACTTTCACAACGCTCGGACTCGTGGGCATCTTCACGGCGCAGTTATGGTAGCTATGAACCCACGCAAATATACGCAAGGCCTTCTGTTGGCAAGCAACCTACTGCGCAAGTTTCGGCAGGCAGCTTTGCAGACTCGGACGGTGGCGATACAATTGTGGCGCGGCCGCGGACCAAAAAAAAGAAGGCGAAATGCGCCATTATGTAGACCAGTCCATATGGCGGACAGCTTTAGAACCTACTGTCTTTGTATATAGCACTATGAGGAATGCCTAAGTAGGTGCTTTACGAAGCTTGCTAGTATTGTATGAAAGTGCCTAACATGCGAAGTACACTGGAAATGCAGCGCCTAGTGCCTAATCAAACAGGTCTGAAACAATGAAGACTTCTGAGGAAACACGTATAAAGCCCACGGCTCGTAAAGGATGAAAATGCAAACAGTTCAAAGTATAGCAAGAGTGTTGAAGACCGATATTTATAGCTATGACATGTGGCTTCAGCCTAGGGGTCAACAGTTAAATCAAATAAAAAGTTAATCCAGAAGATCAATATAATGTGTCCACAACGGTTTGCTATCTGGACTAATATGGAGACAGCAGAGTTTCATCAAATGTTCATCAAATGTTCAGCAGACGGGAAATATAATATATAGAAGCCTAACAAAGAAAAAAACAAAATAAAAAACTAACAAAGAAACTATCAAAATGACCAGCAAAGAAATCAATAATGTTGTTCACCCTTCTCGACAATAATGGCAATAGTGGTTCTGCAATAGTGTTATATATTGTTATACACTCTTAGGATTTGTCCACGATACGAGATTAGGATATTAGTTGAAAAAAAAAGATAATCATATTACATCGCTATGAATTACACCTTTAACTAATTCACAATGAACAGCTCGCGGTCAATTCAAATCAATTTATTACGCTACATACTAACTACTAACCACTTCTTCATCATCACACATTTGATCAATAATCAGTCGCGTCGCGTCCGCTTTGTAAGCAGCGCGCCGGATGTCAAAACAAAAGAAACCACTAGTTTCCAAACCTCTCTCTTCATCGGGTCGAATGCGTGCTCCACTGCGGGCCGTGACCAACGAGGCGCACGCGGCCGGTCCGCACGCCTTGAAGCAGACCGAGGTCGATGATGATATTCGCAAATTGCATGAATGGCGGCGCCGTTGGCGGACGTATATGAGCGAGGCTGTTCTATACTTTGATGACATCCCACGCGACCTTATCCATAGCTACAAGCCATACCTGCAGATGCTGGGATCATCCATACAACCATTTTTTGATTCGAATGTCACGCATGTGGTGAGTGACCGCCAGACGGGAGATGTTGTAGCTAAGGCCCGGGACAAGGGCATCAGAGTTTACTCGAATGATAAACTCACGAGGTTCATGGGCTCGCTGACAGGATACACACCACCGCGCACAGCCGAAACGGGTCATACATCTAAGCTGGATCAGCTTCTTGAGAACGAGAAGCGGCAGAACACAGTAAACGCAGCCTATGCTCGCAAAGAGGCCAACTTCCATACGTTCCGTGGGCCCTATATTCTTGTGTTTGATCCCCAGCATGTGAACCGCCCGCTAGCCATTAAGGAATGGCGTCCTGCTGTCGAGCCCGAGGAAGGCACTTGGCCGCAGCTACGACTCACTCCACAAGGCATGTGTCCATTTGCGCCACGACCGCTTCCCAAGGCTGGCAAACGTCGACAGCATACTGAAAAGCCGGCAGAGACTCGTACCAAGCGACGCGCATTAGTAGGACCCTCTGCACCAGGCCTAGCAGGACTTGGTCTTACGGAGCTTGCGACTCACGAGAACATGCGAGCAGTGAACCCAATAATGCCCGAAGCCGCCGCCGCTGAAGCTGCTGCTAATATGCAGGCTGGTGAAGTTCCCGATGTTCCCGATGCTCCTGATCTTCTCAATACCCCCGAAGTGCCAGAGGCCCCAAATGCTCTATGTGGTCCAGGTACAGATAATGCACCTGCGGCAATGGATTCTGCTGAGAACGTACCTGGGAACAAACGTCTACAAACTGCTACTGCTGCACCTGGCATTGTAACACAAGATGTCGCTATACCTGATAATGCTGCAAATGACCATGTTATAGGCGACAATGCGGCATGTAATAATGACTCCACGAACTACAAAGCTGCACACAACAATGCGACACATACCGTGGCTAGTACAAAAGCGCAATTACCAAAACCACTGACCAACGACGAGGACAAGGAAAACCAGGTGCCTTCAAAAGCTCCCCGGGCTGGTCCGACGCCGTCTATGCAGCCCTACTCACAGCCGCAGTCACAATCACAATCACAATCGCAATCGCAATCGCAGCAGCAACCAACACAGCCTACTCAGGCATCGGCGCGACTACGTGAATTCGGAGAAATTGTAGCAAGTGGTGTACAGCGATACTCACAGACTTCCACCAAGTCATTCGCAACCAACGTTGGGCCATCACGAGAAGTCGCAGCCTTAAAGCGTAAAGTGCTTCCGCCAGCAGCAGCCCCCTCGCGGCCGCGGGCCGAGCCGACGAAACGGGACAAGCCGGCAAAGAAGCCTGGATTCTGCGAAAACTGCTTGGAGCGCTACGACGATCTTGCTGAGCATCTAAAGGGCCAATCGCATGTCATGTTTGCCACAAATGAGAAACGGTTCAAACCACTTAACGAGGCGTTGCAGCGCTTTGAGCAGAACCGAAGCCGCCCGCGACTGTTTTCTTAATGTATTAACGAATATATCATGAACGACCTAACTTATCAGGTATAAATAGATTTTTGAATGAAGCTACTAATTATGTTACTTGGCTCAGCTCTGCTAACAACCAGCAAAGTCCACGCACTGCCATTAAAGTCATCGCCGCTATTTATTTAAGCTTGTAATTAAAGCTCGCACGTGTTGCTTTTCTATGCCTCGCCGTCATCGGCCCGACCGAGCCAATAATATAGTGAGCTGTATGTCATATTAGCTAGTAGTACAACTAGACTCTTTTGCTTGCTCTATATAGAGTTCAAACATGCACCAGAAACTTTGCTCTTTATGCCCGATCTATTCGAGGTCTCACAATACTACTGCTTGAAGTACATTCTAATCAAGTATCTAGAACTAATTAAACAATGTTGAAAACATAACCCAGATAGCATGACTCCGGTTCACAGCCTCCTCTGCACTAGCTCACGGCTGAATATCCCACCAATGTATTGCCAGACCCCCGTTTCGATCTGAACCTCTTTCTCAGCGCTCGTTTAATTCCGACTTTAGGCGTAAGATGACGTAGTAGATCTGCACCCCACGCAACTATCATGAAAAACAACCCTAAGCCATACTCACGGGGTAAGCGGGCAACAGTCAAAGGTCCCGCTCGTGACTTGTGTTGTCAACACCAGAGCTCATTGTACCCTTTTCCGCCTCCGACCAGAAGCCTGCTTGAATCACACACGTTCTGTTCGGCCTGCCTTTAAACCACTCAGTGGTGAGACTTTCCAATCACGCTAGTCGTGCCTTCTAAACTCGCTGGGCAAGCGAAGTTTGGTTATATATCTCAATGGATTCGGCCAGGTCCGAGTCCCACAGTGGTGGCCGCGAGCGGTCGCTATCAGACCCCGCTACACCGCAGCGCCGCCGCAGTATTGGAAGCGGTTGGTTTAAACGCCTAGGTCAGAAAATCAGCGGCGCAGATGAATCCAAAAACCCCAAGCCGACAAATGGCCCGGATATGTCGGAGCGTAAACGCGGCTCTACTGGTTCAATATACCCAGCTGGCTCTAGTGAGGACGATGACGACTCGCAGAAAGGATCGTCATTCAAGGAGGAGTTCCTCAGGTTTGGCCGCAGAACCTCTAGTGCGAGTTCGACGCAACCATCTTGTACACCTCAGAGCCCAAAATCAGGCTCAGTTCTTGAAGATATGAAACGAGCAACCCGCACTCGCAGCCACAATAGTGTGCAAAGTGAGCGTGAAAAGGCATCTAGTACTGAGGGACTCGCGCCTCCACTTGAATCTACGTCTCCAAAACAGCGTCCAGCCCAACAGCAGCTGCCTTCTACGCTTGCTGAACTAGAGCAACAGGGCATCACTACACGCCACGTTGGGTTTGCTCTGTCAACCTTTGCTGAAGACCCACCGCAGCGTATTCCTCCCATGCGGCCTCATAAGGGCAACGTCGAGTTCACACGCGCTGGTGACCTTGTACTTGGCGCTCGTCCTCGCCATTATCAAAGCACAGAAACCCCATATTTAGAGCGCAACCATCGCGAGCTGGCGAGCACTGCACAGGCGAGAGCCTACCAGAATGCTGAGAGGTTGCATATGTCGATTCATAGTGCTGCTGCTGGAATTTCCTCCTTATTTAGCGGCTTTTCGCAGAAATCTGCCCCAGAAGAGGTTCTGGAGCAGGATGAACTACCCAGCCGTGTAATGGCCGATCAGGATGTTGACGGCACCGCTAATGTACCACGTCATATGGACCCACAGAGTCACGGCTCCGACTCGGACTGGATCTCCTATACCCCGAATCCAGATGACATCTACTCGCCAGACCAAATATACATTCGCTGTTGTCATTTGCGAGAAATAATGCCAATTCGCAATATTCTGCGGCAGCTGCAGGGTCAGCATAGTCCTATCCCGCGTCTGCGAGTTGCTAACACAAAACCTACATTGGTTGAAATTCAGGCGTTTTCGGATTTCTTAACTGTAGTGCCGGTTGCTTCTATTTCGTTAGAAAATCATATCATGACTGCGGAAATGATCCGGCTCATTTTGGTCGGTTTGACTCGCTCTAGGGACATCACTAGGCTTTCGTTGACAAATACAGATCTGGATGACGAGGCCTGGATGTATTTATGCGCATTCCTATCGTCAAACCGCAAAAGCTTATTAGCACTAAACTTATCTTGCACAAATCCCACTGGCATTCCCGATAGAGTGAAGTCTTTTGACCGCCACGAGCGCAACTGGCGACTCTTTGCCGAGGCCCTCGAGAAAATGGGATCACTTGAGGAGCTCGACTTAAGTGGAACCCGAGTTCCTATGCCAGACCTTGAACAGATAATTCATACTGGTTTCAAGAGCGGCCGGGTGCTGGGGCTCGCTAACAATGGGCTTACATATTCAGATATCAAGCACATATCTGACTGGGCGAACTCCGAAACATCTACCGTGATGGGCCTGAATCTTAGTGGTAATGACTTCAGCCAGGACGAGAACTTATGCATTGTTCAGAGCTTACTTACAAACCCGAGGATCCTGCAGCTCAGTCTGCGAAACACAAATCTAACTCAGGCCCATGCCGACAAGTTTGTGAGAAGCATTGTACCTGAACATGCGGCTTTATCAAGTCTTCGACAGCTAGATCTGAGTCGTAACCCGGGGTTGTTCCCGTCGATCATGAATCGGCTAGCCGAGAGCCTATCCAAATTTCCCTTCCTGTCCCGGTTATTGTTGGATCATTGCGGTCTAACTAGTGATGCTATTCTTTCACTGTGCGAGGCACTTAGCCACTGCCATCGTCTCGTATTCGTGAGCTTTGTTGGAAATGGTAGGCTGACAGAAACGGCAGCCACTGCAGTTTGCGTAGCTGTGCACCAGTCACGCTCCATCTGTACAGTGGAAGCAGATATGCAGGAATGGCCTTTGCCACTTCGGCAACAACTTGCCAAATATTGCATCCAGAACCTGGAGAGGAACACGGGTGCATTGGGAACGCCAGCAACCCCAGGAGAAGATGAAAATGAGGACATTCAAAATTTCTACGATGAGCTGCGTGCGGTGAGAGATGAAGTCGAAACAAGGGGCGAGCAATTGGACTCTGCGGCAGCAGCACGACGCATCGAGGGGCTGCGGAAGGGCCTGTCGACCCGCGTGCAAACATTATTGTCAACGCGCCAAATGAGACCTCTGAGTGTCAACGAGCGCGAAGCCCTGGTTCGCTTGTATTTTTATGGCAACACACTAGACCGATTGCAAAAGCAGGTAACTGGGTCAACAGGTCCGTCTTGTGGACTTGAGGCAGAAGAGGCCGTGAAGAATGTTGAAGAAGATGACGTTAGACCCGTACTAAGCCGGACAGCATCGCAGGCTTCGATCCGGAGCCTGAAAAAACTCGAGCGTGAAGAAGGAATTGCTCATAAGGCATACACGGAAAGGATTAGAGAAGGTGCACCTCCAGTAGATAACATCGAGATGCTGCGTGTTGGTGATCTTGAGAAAATTATTAACTGAATTATTTATTGTATTTTAAGCTTCTAGTATAAAATGAGAAGCATTGCCATCACTTAATTAACCTCAAAATAAATTGTACAAGCAATTAATCAACTGCAAAACATACTCCTAAAGCACACAACTAAGATATTCTATACTTGGCTAGTTAAGAATTCTTATTTATCACACTCAGTTTACAAAAAAAAAGAGGTTCCAGTTCCAGTTCAAGTTCAAGTTGAAGCTGAAGCTGAAAGATTTAGGTTCTGAAAGATTTAGGTTCTACTTGTAACTCGAGTTTTGATTTCACGGTTTTACTAATTTCATTGAGACTCAGCTTTGGAGTTCCACTATCTGTCCGTCATCGACATAGTCTACTCTAAGGTGTCGACCCGCACTGTGGCCAACATTTGCTAGGTTTGCATTATTGTTCGTTTTTAAAGTGTTAACCTCTTTCATACGTTGTTGTTCCAGCTTGGGTATGGAAGAAAGATATCGTAAATTAATAGTATATACCGACAGGCTCGTAAGTTTACTGCTGCGTCTCCTTGAACACAGCGATCTTCTTCGCAATGTTCTCCTTGCGCTGGGCGTTCGTGAGACGAGGCACACGGCGCTTGAGCGACTCCTGCTTCCAGTGCTCCTTGTCCTTCTGGGTAGGCTTAGGCGCGGGGTCGGCACGGATCGCCTCGTGGGCGTTCGAGTAGATCTCCTCAATACCGTCAGCCTCGACACCGTCGTCAATGTAAGACTTGAAGATCTGGCGGAAGCGCTCCTCATCATCATCAGCAAGCTCCTCCATGTACTCAGCAACGTGGCCACCGACAATGTACTTCTGAAGGGTGTCAGCGTCAAGCTCCTCGCTCTCGATGTCCCAACCAGGGAAACGCTTAGGAGAGTGGGGCACGTAGAGGCCACCGTCAGAGGCACCCTTCAGGGCACCGAAGACACGGGCACCACACGTAGTGCGGGTAAGACCGACATCAAGGAAGCACTTGAACGGGCGGGGAGCATCCTCAACAGCCTCGGTGAGGCTGAACTCACCGCTGTGCTCCTCGTCACCGACGTAAGTCTTGTCGAGACCGAGCTTCTGAAGAGCACGGCGGGCAACAAGCAGACCCGTGGCGTAGGCAGCGGCCCAGTTCGTGAGACCGTGCTTGATACCGAAGCGGGGCAGCTCGTGAGCGTAGGCAGCGGTGAAAACAATGTCACCCTGCAGCTGCGAGCTCACAATCTGGCAGATGATGTCCTTCTTCGTGAAGCGCACAACAAGACGGTACTTAGGCGAGTAGTACTTGTTCTTGGCCTGGGCGACAAGACGCTTACGGGCGTAGTAGTCGGTCTTACCTTCCCGCCGGCGACGGAAAGGAGTCTGGAACCGCGAGGAGTATGTGCTGGCTTTCTCGGACTTGTGGAACGGCATGCTAATCTGTGACACCAAACACTGGTTTACAGGTAGACTTTTACAAGGTGGTGATATGAAAAGCTCAGCGTGAAATTCTGGCCGTGGGTGAGTGGGAGAGGAAAGTACACGTGCAAGGGCTGAGCCCTAGACGTACCCTTAGTGATGACTCACTTGTATGCTAAGCTGAAGTCGACTTGGGTCAGGTCAGTTAGTCAGTCACGGACTAAGAGGTACACAGACAGGCATGCAATACAAGCTTCGGAAAACACTGTTCTAACACTAATTCTTTTTCCATTACGGATTCAGTCCTGAATGCATTGGTTTGGTAAAGGGGGGTCGGATTTAATGACAAGGTAGGTGGTTCATTCTATTGCTACGCTGTATTGCCTTGCAAAAGAATCCACTAGGGCCCCCCCACCCAACCATGCACAGCACTTGAGTAATAAAAGGTATGTGATGATCAACATGGTCCGTGTTTCCGAGAAGGCTTAAGACCCCTTCATTTGAAGAGAAATCCATTTTTTAATTGACTGAACTAACCGTATTTAGAAACTATTATTACATCCCCATTCTTATTAAGATACCATGAGAACCATACTTATGAAGCAACTATGAAGAAGCACTAAACGGCAATAAATAGACGGAATTGATTAACATCAACCAAAATAAAAGCATTCATTCATTTCGCGTGTGATTGACACCTTAGCGCATCAAATTGTGGATAAACAGCTATCCACTTCGCTTATAGCAGCAGCATGATCTGTAGGAGCTTTCACTTCCACTGTGAGATCCGATCCATCCGCATCAAGTTCTCATTAGGGCCTTCGTGCGTGCAGTGAACACAGCATTGCGCAGTACACTGAACACACGCGCCGAGTCTGTGCATACATAAACTGCCCGACTACGCGGGCTCTGCGACCGTAGCACAACAACATATTTCTTCGGCCCATTATGGGGCCATTCATACACCTCGCTATTTGTAATGTCCATTGAACAGACCAATTCATCTCCCGGTTTCTGTTTAACCTCAATGCGGCCACGTTGTAGCGTTAGCGCACCAAACCCCCACACAAGCCGCGAGTGCAACGGTACATCGTCATTGTCTGTGCGATTGCGACGAACATAGAGTTTCTGGTCATTAGGGCTCAGTTTAGAGGGCATACGACGAAGACTGTCAGTGCTATTATTTTCCGACGGCGTTGCTTGTCGGGAACCGGACAGCGGCGACCCGCCATATGGGGCTCCGCTATCATCCTGGTGTGGATTGAACATTACTGAGGGGCGACTGAAGTGTACGGCAGCAGCATCTAATTCAGGAGCAGCCCGAAGCATATCGCGGCGAGGCACCAAAGATGCGAGCGAGTCAACATCATTGCGTAACGAGGTCGACGTTGTACGCAAGTAACTATTACCACGGGGATCCCAACGCTGTACGACCGCAAAAATCTTCTCGTTGGCACGCAAGGGCCGCCGTGTACCATCGACACACTCCCAAATGATGATCTCATCGTCTTCACCCACCGTATTATCCTCGAAGTTAAATTCAAGCCGGTGCTCCTTCACAAGCCCCCGCGCAAGTTCAGCTGCAGTCAGCTCGGGGAGTACGTGTTTCGTGACTTTGCGTGATGGTAGACGGACAATTACTGGGGTTTTGTTACCCATATCATTGGATATTGATGTTGTGTAGGCATGCCGTGAGGGTCTTGCCGACGCTGCCAGCATGTCTGCAAGAAGATCAGGACCAGTCTGTGGAGATCCGTCGCCTATTTTCAGTTTGCTGAGATCCACCAACTTGCCTTGTGCGCGTTGAGCGCGGTCAAAATTGCGGTGGACACGAGTGCCCGCACGCGGGGAGCTTGTGTTCGAAACTGTATTTTGAGGACTCACTGGCGGAGACGGCGAGGCCGAGAAAGTCGTGGTTATAGTGTGAGCCCCAATTGGTGGTGTATGCGGAGAGCGCGTGCCATCATACGCGTGAACATAGGGCCGTTCTGTAGGTTGTGGAGCCACCGGCGGCGGCACTGGCGGGGGCACTACCGTATGATGCGCTCGAGGCGCATGGTGGCTACGATATCGTAGCGGCGTGCTTACTGACATCTTGGCTTATGCCTAGCACGTACTGGCCGATGGAATGTAGATGCACAATGTACTGATCAAAATAGAGAAATGCTTAACAAGACGCGATGTGATCGTGAATGTTATGTCATCCCGCATATCTCGCGATCTTTCCCTCTGCCCTGGACATGAAAACTGCATAAGCGACAGTGGGATCAAATAGGCGACAGCAGGGTTGAGCCACCACGCACTCCGCAGCGGCAAAATGTGGACTCGTCACTTGTAGAGCCATTGCTAAGAAAAATAATTGGTTTGGGTAACTTTATGATTCACAACTTGCAATGGGGACACAAGCGCTCACAGTATAGGCCAGGCAGGGCGCTAGGCATTTTAAACGCATGCTCACCATTTTCATAAGAGGATTTAAGTGCTCTTGACCGATTTGCTACATCGCATCCAGATTCACTTTCTCATCGCTGTCACCTTGTTTTAAAAGCTCGACAAACGAGCCAAACGAAGAAAGAAGGCTTAACGTTTATTCATGCCGCACGATAAGGTTCTGGGAGGCTCAGCACACTTGAGATAGAACCTGCCAGAGGGCGCGCGCACATGTGATCGTCGCCGTACAATATTTGGCTGTGTTTAGATAGGAAACGATCAAGGCAACTATAGGTTTGAAACTCAGGTCAATGCCCTCAAATACGCTCATAGTACATAGCCTGCCACGTACAGGGTTCGAAGAATGTGCTGTGGCGTTGCGCCGTGCTGTAGAGGCGCTTGGTATAGTGAAATGGGTTGAACTGCGGTCGCTGCGGCGCATCCTTGTTGTATTTGACTCCGAGCATGCTGCTACCAAGGCGTTACCAGTTCTACAGCAAGAGGCAGCTACTCGATCCTCAGAAACACAAGTTGGATTTAGCATGACCAATGTAGAGCCGGCTACAGCACCTGTACGTCTAAAACTGCCCGATGCAGGTCGCATTCTGTTCGTGAGCCCACCCGCATCGCCGCCAAATGAATGGTCTGGCGAGGGTAAGCCTGAGGAGGAGCCCAATGCATCGACGAATTGGGAACAAGACTTCAATATCCAACTCGAAATGGCACTACGTGCTGCGAAAAACGGAGCTCCGCCTTCACCAGTGAGTCCCGCAGATGGTGGCGGCCATGTGGTGAGGATTCTTGAGGCGCGTGATGGCCAGCCTGCATTGCAAGTCACTCATGAATAGAGGTTTAATTGCCATGGAAACATGCCTACCATTCTTGCCTTTTATGGTTCTAGTATCATCAGCCCCTTTGTTTTAATAACTTCCTTAATATTCTACAGAAGCAAAACCCCTCTTCTTTTACCTCCTCTTTTATTCACAAGCGAGGACTGATCCATAGAATTAAGTATACATAACGGTGATGTCTTTCGAATTAAGATAACATTTACTTACTGGTAAATATATTTGTTCGGGCTATATATTGAATTAGTCCAGATATTATTATTATTATTGTTATTATTAGGGTCGGAAGTAAGAGGGGGGGGGGGGGGGGGGGAGTTTTTAAAAAATTCCACTT